>NCKU01004523.1:0-12109 GCA_003675995.1 Dinothrombium tinctorium | reverse complement strand
ATTTTTCAAAGTAATTTATAATATTTATCACGAGAAAACAGAGACATTTTATAGATGGAAATCCTTATATGAAATCATTGAATCTAGAAATGGTCTTTATATTAGAATACCACGAACTAGAATTCAATTTTGTGATCGTTCTCCTTTTTATTTTTACGCCAAAAAGTTTAATTCACTTGATTTTAAAGTCCGAAATTTTGACTCTTTTATATCATTCTGTAAAAATTACAAAGAATTTTATTATGAAAATTTTTATCATTTTAAAGTTGACGTTCATACGTAATGATATGTGACGTGCTTTTTGCGAATAAATGAATTTCAATTTCAATTTCAAAAAAGACGAAAAATGGTAAAAGTGAACAGAGAAAGAATTAAATAAAACAAAAAGGTACCTTTGTTTGATCCCTTTTGATTTATTCTGCTTTTCATTCTTTTGCCCAAATCTTGGTCCGTTTCAATAAATTGCGGTTTCAAAGTCGAGCGACTCACAATACATTTTCAAACATTTTTTCAAAATACAAAGGAAAACGCTTTACTTTTTGCTGTGCAAGGTATTTATTCTTTTTCTCTCTTTCCGTCTCTGCTTTCTTTCTTTCTTCCGAAAATTGACCGTTTCTTTGAACCTTTCGAAAATATTAAAGTAAAACGTAATAGTTGAATGGGAAGATTTCAGGGACGGCGAGAATTCATGGGAGCCCGAAGAGAGCTTAAATTGTCCCCAGCTCTTGCGTCGGTTTAATCGAAACCGGAATGAATCGCATCAGGCTGCGTGTTCGGCACCCGGGAAAAATGAATCTCTGGCTTCTTTCGAGCTCAAAGATGAGAATTGTTCATACTTCTAATAAAATGTTTATGCGTATAAGGTGCTTTTCTGAATTTATATTATTATTAGGTAAGAAAGAATGCAGAATAGTATCAATAGCGGGTTAAAACATTGAAAAGGTGTTTTCGACTTGTGCACAAAGAAATAGCTTAAGGGTATGTTTTAACAAAAGTCTAGCTGGTCTAATAAAAGTGCGCGTGCATGTCGGGGTAGAAAGAATTTTTTACCTTATTGTGTTTGTCCGTTCTCTTTGAGTTTACAAAGTAAAAGAGTACAAAATGTAAGGAAAATGTGAAATGACAAAAATATTCATTTCAATGTTTACGACAAATGAAATGAAATAAATGAAAAAAATGAATATTGTTTGCACGAGTGTAACTTATTGTTCATTAAAATTCGATTCTGTTTAAGTTATATTAAAAGTAAAAGTTAATTAAAATAAAAGATGGCTGAAGAAATGAATAAAATTTCACAAAAGCCTTCGCTTCAATCAAATGCAACGAAAGCTGAAAGTATCGATGAAATCTTTGAACGAAAAAAGCGAGAAGAGTTTGAGGAAAGAATGAAAAAAGTATCCGAGAACTTAGCGCATCTAAGGACTATAAACATAATCGAATTAGAAAATGAAATTGACGTTTCACTAAAGTTTGGCTTCAGTTTAACTAATGAGCCCATTGAAAATGAGTCGTGGTGGATAATTTTTCACGCTGTTCACAGAATTGACATCAGCAAAGGAAAGCCATTTGTCGCTAGAATATTACCGCTTGATTCATTCGATCAGCAAACTTTGGATTACCTGCTGCACGATGGCTTAAGAATTCTTAAATACTGTTGTCACTTTCACCACCTTCACCTACCGACTCTTTATGAAATTATGCGTTTTCACAACAAAGTGTACATATTTGAAGAAATGCTTATCTATAAGAGCTTAGCTCAGATCATTATTGAGAGTGGGCCTATCAATGAAAGCACGGCTCGTCTGTGGTGTAAACAGATCGTAACTGCGCTCGATTTTCTTCACGACATCGGCATTGCTCACAATAATTTGAGCGTATTGTCAGTGTTTTTTGGGGTTGATAACTTGGTTAAAATCACCGGACTCGAACACGCGTGTGTTTATTGGAATTCGGTTGAAAAGAAGATGCAATTGCAACGAAAGTCGAAGTGCGAGATCAAAGAATCAGCACCCGAAGTGATTTGCAGTTATTTCTATGATCCGACAAAAGCTGATATCTGGAATTTCGCTGTTCTGCTTATTTGTATTTTATTGGGTCACTACCCGTTCATTAACGATAAGAATTCAACTTTTGAAGATGAATGGAAAAACACAAGAGATAAGATTTTCAAAACAGTCAGCGCAGAATGTTTTCAGCTCTTATGCGAATGCTTACAATTGGAGCCGAACGCTCGACTTACCACCAAACAGATTCTTCAGCATGCATGGTTTGTTGACTTTGTTGATGTTCAATAATTCTAATTTGTGATGAACAACATGATAAAACTTAGCTTGATAAATAAATTTTGAAATGTCTAAACTAAGCTAAGCTAACTGAATTAAGTATCATAAGAAAAAATTAAGAATGGTGACAAATAAAAATTTTAGCTAAAATTTTTTCAATTGATTCAGCTGGATATAAGATATGAAGTCATGACATTAAAAGGTAAGAAATTAGTTTTGACGTGATTGATAGCAATTAAAAAATATAATCGCTTCCTTTAATTCAAGTCACATTGATAGATTGAATGAAATTTTTGATTATATTGAATTCTAAACTGAAAACCAAAATGATAAACATTGAAAATGAAATTACATGTATGATTAAATGTATTATTTATCAAAAATTGTGCAACGTAATTTTTAAACTTTAAATTTGTAAGACCAGATAGGTTAATAACTTATAAAGTCAATTAGTCAGTCAATTAGTTTTATTCAACAAGTTTAAGGAGAATGATAAAAGTATCGAAAGGGGAAATAGAAATTTAATGATTAATCAGCTTTTTTAGAACCATCGTCTTCATTATTCTTATTTATAGACTTTACTTTAAATTTTTTTGACTTCGCTTGCTTTCTTCGAATATTTTCTTCTTGTTGTCGTTTTCTTGAAAGTTTCAATCTTATCTTCTGTTGACGCTTTTGTTTCATCGCTTTCACTTCAGCTTTTGTTTTCTTAATTAAACTATGATAAATAACTTCTCCACCCATTAAACCTTCTTCAACTTTCACCAACTCCAACTTCATCCTTGGTCCAATTTCAACCAACCTAAATTAGAAATAATAAAGGCGAACTTGAGAATGCAAAATATATCAAAATTATTTTGGAAATTTAAAACACCATTCAAAAGTTGCGTTTTAAGTATAAATTTTAAAGAATGGTCATACCTAATAGAGCTTTTTTCATTAACCATATTTCCGCGAGAGCTTATATTTTGAGGAAGCGTGATCTGTCGTGATTCATCCACTTCATCACCTTCTCCTTCGGATTCTGTGAAGCAAGCTTCTTTGTCAATCACTTCATCAACTGATTTTAATTTTCCCAAATCAGGAATCTTTTTCGACGTGACCAATTTTCTAACAGTTCGAGACAAGCCAACAGGTTTTACTCTTATGGCATAGTGGCGAAAATCGATAAGTTTGTTTTCTTGATTATAATTTAAAAGAATACAGCGTCGAATTGAATTTAGATTCACTTTGTTAACATCGATCGAAGGGAACATATTTCGCCACATCGAAGTCATCAATTTTAACTGCATTTGTTCGTCGCCACTGAAACCGTTCATTATCACAAGTGGCGAGAGCTGAAACAGTGTGGAGTAAACGAGTGGCTTTCGCAAACTAGAAATAACATCTTGGCTTAAACTGAATTCAAGAATCTTGAACGTGAGAGTGGGTCCTTGCGGTAAACGACACGTTCGCAAATAGACAGCTTTAGTTGTTTGTGTGAAAACGAGTAGATGCGAGACGTGCAAAAGACCGGCAACACTGACATAGTCTCGAATCACGTTTTTCTTATTTATCTTCAAATTGCTCGCCGTAAACGGTTCCATCACTTTGCGTACGTCCATCATTAATTGCGCGCACTTTCGCCCGATTCGTCCGCGTTTGATCACAAACGAATGCGGCGCTTTCACCAACTCGTCTGCTTCCGTTTCATTTGCATTTTTCTTCGACTTCTGTAAAAAGCGTCAAAAAATGAGATTAAAAATGAAATTGAATTCGATTCGAAAACCTTTTTTCGTCCCATTTTGGAAATTTTAAAACAACGTGTTTTGAGGGGCCGCTTGTCTATTACAATCTTCTGATGACACATTTCGAAATCGAATTTTTTTAGAATTTAACTTTTTAAACAAAAAGATTTCGTTAAAAAAATCGCCAAAATTTCGATGCAAACGAGTGTAGAGCACAAAGTAATACTTTGCAAAGTAAAACGTATCGCTGAAATGCAAATCCTGTGCGTAAAATGTACGAAATGATTGTAAAAATTAAGTGAAACTTTGCACAAATTGTTTTAACACAGTTTATCACAAAAATAATTTATTCACTTTCGCTATGCTCAAGTTATAAATCAATATCATTATTATCATTATTATCTCACTTTTCATATCGATGATTATGCTTTTGAACCACATTCATTTGAAATTGTTTCTAAACTTCGATGTTTTCGAAAATTGATAGCAAGTGAAAAATTAAACTGAAAGAGAAACGGCGAAATAAAATATTGGTGATAAATAAAATTTATTTAAATAGTCTCATTTTGCACACTAAAACTAAAAAATTAATAAAAAAAACGCATAAAAAAGAATAACTTTAAACAATGATTGAAAAAGCCAAAAATTAAACAAATTCGATGCTGGCTTTTGATTCTGACCATTGTGTTGATTGATTTACTTTTAAGCTGCAAACCTGAGAAACGAAGATTCAAAGGGCGAGATTCGAGTTGATTTCTCTAATACATTTATATATATTATGAATAAGTGTAAATAGATGAGCGTGGAATGTAAACACGTGTGAAATGATGACGAGATTGTCAACAAATAACACTAAAGTTAGTAAGGCAGTTTTTTTGAAAACTCTCTGGTGGTAATTCATTTCACACAAAAGTGGCTACTCCCATCGGAGATTGTGGCACTGCATTCTTTTTCTTCGAGCCGTATTGGCCGATAAAAGAACCGTCTTCTCCGAACTTTGAACTATCGTCTTCGCCAAAGTCAGTCATTGAATCAGTGTCGTTTCCATCTGGATGTCTTAAGCTGCCTGTAAGTGAAGTTCTGCTACCGACACGAGCAGGAATTCTAGGTTCAATTCTGTTAAATAAGATGTTTGGTTTAATTTTGAATAGGTTAAATATAGCACAGGTTTTGTATTTCGTTTTGTGAAAAAAATTCAACTTACTGTTTTGAATATTCATTGAATCCTCCTTCATCACCATAATCCATTTCTCCTCCTTGTGCTGCTTCCTTTTCATGGACAAAGTACTTTCCGCCTCGATTTCGTTTAATAATACAAACAATTATTGCTAAAATAATCACCAAAGCTATAGCACACAACATCCCAATGAGCCAGTCGGCCTTAGCAAAATGATCGGTTGATTCAGTTGCGATAACAGCTGATGATTTAGAAGTAAAATTATTTACACAAGGTTTTATATTATAAATACAAGAAATTTTAAAAGAAAAACTCACAAAGGCTTTTTCCACCAACATAAACATCGATGGTTTTGCTTGGTGTCTGATGTCTTCCATCAACGGCAACAACGCGCACTTCATATGTTGTTCCAATATCTAAGCCTTCGATAATTGTAAAATCTTCATTTTCTTCTTTTGGAGTGCTTTCGAAATGTTCCTCTCCTGATAATGTAGTTATTAAACATTGTTAGGCAAAAAAAGATCATACCTTTCCTTCGATACTGTACATAAAAATGACTTCCTGGTCTTCCTTCCAATGCTGGTAACCAGATGATTCTTATGCCTGATTTTCCCTGTTCATCGGGCAATCCAGTGAAAGTAAATTTTGGCTCATCTGGGCTCAAATCATCATCGCCACCAGTACTTGTTTCAATGTAATATTCTTCGCCTTCGCCTTTCGAAGTCATTGCTTGTATAGTAATGCGATATTTAGTCGCAGGTTTGAGACCAGCTAATTTTGTACGCATTTCAGAAGCAGAAATGACCGGCATTCTTTCTATTCTAGGTCCTAAATCAGTTCCACTAACTTCTTCGTATGAAATCACATAACCTGTTATGATACCATTTGGTTCTTCTGGCTTATTCCAAACTAAATACAATGCACTAGAGCCCATTCTAACAGCACTAAGCATCGAAACTGGTCCTGGAACACCTTCCGGAGTATTGAACTCAATTATGTCAGAAGGAGGACCATTGAACATATCGTTGAAAGCTAATACTTGGACAACATTTTTTGAAAAAGGTTTGAAAATATTTACTAAAGCTGTTGTGACATTTGGAGGAACTGTGACTTCTCGCATTCGATCTTCGCTTTCGTCCGCAGTCCAGGTTTGGATTTTATAACCTCTAAAGTGACCATTTATCGAACTATCAGGAACTGGGTCCCAAACGAATAATGCCGACTTCGCTTCAATTGGGCCACGAATTTGGAAATTTCGCGGAGCTTGAGACGGTCTTGCTTCTCCAGAGAACCCGATCACTTCCGTTGCAACAGTGTGCGCTTGACCTTTTTTGTTGTGCGCTTCTACTTTAATTCTATATGGCTTAAAAGTTGGCTGATTCTCAATTACAAGCTTATTCTTTCGCCAGTCTGTTATAATCTTCGATTCATACTTTGAATTTGGAATATCATCGCGTTTCCAATACACTTTGTAAAAAAATCCGGGAGCATTGTGTTCGATTTGAGGCATTGGTGTCCATGAGATCACTAAATTGTGAGGATTGTCGCCACGACCCATAACTCGTTCTGGATTTTTGAACGGCACAGCTTCAGGAGTAGAGCATCTTTCTGAAGGGTCACTCGGCAAACTAGGACCAATTTTATTGCTAGCGATCACTCTGAATGTGTAATTGGCCCAAGGACTCATTGAAACTTGAAATCTATTGTCTGCACCTGGTATATTGACGAAAGCATCATCCCAAACATTTGATGTAAAGCTAGTATTGTATTGAATACTATAACTTAAAATAGGAGCCCTTCCATCACCTGTTGGTGTCCATTCCACCATTGCGGTCGATGGACCACAGTCAACATTGACAATCTTTGGGCGATTCGGAACATCTTGAACAATAAGGGTGGCATTGGCTGAATCGGAATCTAATTCTGTTTTAGCTGTACATGTGTAAACTCCAGAGTCAAGTTCTTTTGTTTTTGATATGGTCAATGAGTTGTCTGCTGCCTTGACAATTCTTTGATTGTGATAAAAATCTATTTCTTTTCCATCAAAGGACCACACTATTTCAAGATCTAAACTGGTATCAGCATCTGCATTACACCTAAACACGGCCATTTTGCCAGCAGCTAATTCAATGTTGATGGGTGGATGTGTTATTCTAGTTTTCTTTTTCACCACTAGCTCCCCTTTCGCTATAGCATCTCCAAATTTATTTCTGGCATAGCATACATATTCGCCAGCATCTGTCACTAAGACGTTTGATATTTGTAAATCACCATCATTTAGTACTTGGTATCGACCGCCAGTTAACTCGACACCATTACGCAACCATTTGACTTCTGGTTTTGGTGCACCAAAAACACGACATTTTAAAGCGATTGTTGATGTGACTACAGCTCGAGTGAAAGGTTCGGGTTTTTCGATAAGATTTGGAGGTAGAGCTAAAACATTAATGTAAAAGTCTTTAAAAGCGTAGCCGTGGACATTGGATGCGTTGCACTGATACACTGCAGTATCAGTCTTTACAAGATCTTGTATTGTAAGAACATTTCCTTCCACTTTTCTTCGACTATTCGGAGGAGCTTTTTCGATCGGTTCGCCATTTACGAACCATTGCAATTTTGGATCAGGAACTCCTCCTGCTACACATTCAAATCGGACACTTTCACCTTCAGCTGCATTTGTGTTGTTGGGAGATTTTTTCCAAAAAGGTGCAGCTTGGACTGTTACGGCCATTGCATGTGATTGCTGATTACCAACACCATTACTTGCTGTGCATTCATAAGTACCCGCGTCATCAAAATTGACTTTATTAATTTGAAGTGTTTTGCCATAGTTTAAATAAGTATATCGATTGCCTTCAATTATGCCACCTCGTTTTTTCCACGTGATATCTGGGAGCGGAGTCCCTCCAAAGATACAGAAAAGCTCCAATTTTTCACCTCTCAATGCAGGTATATTTGGAGGCGAGACATAATGCTTGACAGGAGCGTGACTCGTTTGTCCCGTGCTGCCGGATGATTCGACTTTCAAGATGACTCTTCTGCCGATTTTGTATTCGGTTCGGAAAAAAGAAGTCGCACTGCATGCATACATTCCATCATTGATCATGTCTTCACGAGTGACATTTGAAAAGTGTAAACGCCCCTCGGGGTCAACTGTGAGACGAGAGCTATTTATGGTTCTCAAAGAGCCACTAGTTGACAAAATAATCCAAAATATGGCTGGTTTTGGATACCTAAAGTCAAAAGAAAACAATTAAAGAAAAAGCATGTTAAGGAAAAATGAAGACACGAACCCAGTCGGAGGGTTACAGTCCAAAGTTAACGGTTGCCCTTCGATGGCATATTTTTCGTGCACCTCTTCATCCGCGAAAGAGTTCAGTTCAGACTTTCGAAGGAAAACAGAATTTGAGACCGCAGTTCCGTGAATGTTCTCAGCAAAACATTGGTACAAACCCTCGTCAACCGAATCTGGTTTAGTAAACACTAGTGTACCGCGTTTCTGCGTCTGACTGATGCGTTTGTCGTACGCGACGTAATCGAATGGAAGACCGTTTTTAATCCACCTGAATTTCGGTTCGGGATTGCCGGAAGCTTCACAGTCCAAAGTGAACGGTTTGTCGGTTTCGTCCGGAGTCTGCGACACTTGAAACAGCTGCTCGTGTTGTGGTTGCTTTTCAATGCTCGGGGGACGCGGGATCGATTCCGACCGCAAAGCGGAGAGTGTCGAAAGCGAGAGCAGTAAGAGAAACAAGAGTGCACTCATTGTGCGGCGGGCATCGATCTGTGGTCAGCGAAATGCTCGACTTTTTCGCGGTCACTTTTCTCTTTCAAAATCGCCGTTCCGTTGTTGCCATTCACTCATCACTCGGCGCGCCGTGATCGGCTCGTCGATGGGCGAGTCTCGTCAAAGCGGTGTCTGCGCGGCTGGCGGCGAGTGAGCAGCGAGCGTGAGACGAAACGTGAGGTGAAGCGTGAGGCGAAACGTGACGAGAGGCAAAATGAACATTCGCTGTGCGAAGGTGAGTTCGAAATGCGAGTGACCACAGTTTGATACGCTTCATCGAGCAGCCCGAAGACTTGATGAATATGCAGCACTGCAATCTGCGCTGTTTGCCGGAAAACTACCAAATGAAATACTACTTCTATCACGGCCTTTCGTGGCCGCAACTCTCTTATGTCGCCGAAGACGAGAACGGCAAAATAGTCGGTTACGTGTTGGCGAAGATGGAAGAGGATTCGGAGGACGATCCGCACGGACACATCACCTCGCTGGCGGTGAAGCGATCGCACCGTCGCCTCGGTCTCGCACAGAAACTCATGGATCAATCGCTACGCGCGATGGTCGAATGCTTCAACGCGAAGTACGTGTCGCTGCACGTGCGAAAGAGTAATCGTGCAGCGCTTCATCTATACAACAACACACTAGGCTTTCAGATATCCGAAGTGGAACCTAAATATTATGCGGACGGTGAGGACGCGTACGCAATGAAAAGAGATCTCGTTTCGTTCGCAATTAACTCTAAACTAACGCCCGCAGATCCTGCTTCGTTCTTCGGTTCAAAATGTTCGAATAAGAATAAAGAATAAGTTTATCTCATTATTTGCGATAATAATTATTTCGTTATTGAAAACTTTTTTCATTTTACGCTCGTAGCTACACTGCTGTGAAAAACAGAAAAGCGTTTGCATTGTTCACGATTTATATCAGTAAAAAACTTTTAAGAGACATGCAATTTGAAGATTTTCTCTCGTCCACGGTGCTTGTTTCATAATTTATTCATCATAGTTAAGTGATTTCATTTTCAAATACAGGTTTGAAAATATACTTTCTTTTTTATATTATCTTTAATTATATATTCAACATTAATTCTCATTTTTAAAAAATTGATGGAAGAACGTCATTACTTCCGAAAGTGTATGTGATTATAATTTAAATTTTAATCGCAATACTATAGATACAAAGGTAAGTGATACATTTTTGAATAACTTTAAACATCGATCGCTTTTTTTGCAGAGAGATTTAAAATGAAAAACATTTAAACACAATGAGTCCATGCATAAAAATTCAGAGGTTTTCGGCTTGCCTTATACAAACTCTTCACAACTCACGCAAAGTGTCTCGGGACACATGAACACAATTCTTAATGTAGTCAAAACTTTCTTCAATTATGTGCAAGCTCTATCATTTTATCTGCTTGTACATCTTAATTTTATTTAAGTAACAGCTATTTTTACAATCAAAAGCTAAAAAAGTGAAAAATTAATTAAGTTTTCAATTCATTTTGAGTCTTATCAACTCTTCACGAGTCAATATTATTTATATATACAGACAACGACAGAATGTTTTTCATTTAATCTTTCGATCGACAATTAATATCGCAAATTTTAAATGCAAAATTCAGATTAGAGCTAAGAGAAAAAAGCGTTGTAGTATTTATTTTACAATTGAGTTTAAGAAAAACGTTGCATGTTCAGACATAAACACAAGATTTCAATTTTTTCTGCTGAGATCACATGGGAATGATACTGATTGAAATAGTGATTTTTCTTGCAATTTTAGAACAATTTTTAATTTGCTCAAACGATACAGCAACAGAGGTGCCGGCGTTCTTCTGTCGTATAAAATGTGAATAGCACATTAAATTGTAAAAGCGAATAAAATAATTTCGAACATTTTCCCTTTGTTTCTATTTATTATTTCATTTTGATTAACGATCTAAGATTTTAAAAGTTGATTAATTTTCAGATTAGATGCAAAACATTCTGGAGTTGACTGTACATTATCGGAAAACTCGGCTTATGTGATAAATTTTAAAATTTTTGAAAATTTTCATGACAGAATTCTCTTTTTATTTTTCAATTCAGAATATTTGAAAAATTACTCGAATCTTCTTTGAATGAAAAGCTTTGTTTTAGAATATTATCAGCAAAACTTTGCACATAAATCATTAAATTCACAATGTTGTTCATAATAGCTCCTCAAATAATAGAAAAGGAAGTGATCACTCAAATTTTTATCAAAGCGTTTATTCACAATCAATTATTTTGTCGATTTAAAAATGTGACGCATTATTTAAAATTTAGTTTTAAATATCTTTGCATCGATGTGTGAAGCTACTTTTAAAACAGAAAACATCTGATTTTCTAAATGGATAAAATATTAAACGATTATCTGCACAAAATGTGCGAATGTTTAATAAATTTCATAAATTTAATAATTTCATAAATCACACCGATACAAGCTGAAACCTAAGCCAAACTTTCTTCTTTTTACTTTAGTATTTAAATATTTAATTAACAAAAGATTTTGCAATTGAATTAAATTGAATATTTCCATCAAGTTATTTGGAAGTTAAGCTTCATTTTGGAATTTAAAAATTGAAAAGAAAATAAGAAAATGAATCTCATCTATTATAATTATTTAATAAAATTAAATTTTGAGGTGAAAAATCCATTGAAAATTATTTCGAAATAATATTCTGATAAAAAACTATTAAATGAACTTTTTATTTTTCCTTTCATTTATATTTAATTATATTCATTTCCTCGAAAAAAATTCATTTAGGTGCCATACACAGTTTAATCTTCCTAAGTTCTCAATTTTTTCTTTTATTTTTTAAATTTTTTGTTGATATTTTCGAAATTTTAAATGAGGAAAGACTTTTTTCTCAATAATAAATTAAACGGATTATGGGTTAAAATTTTGACTTCAATAATTAATTGTTAATCAGTTATTAATATTATAATTAATTAATTATAATTATAATATAATATCATGCATACAAAGCAATTGACTTGAGTGACTGTAATTTGTTCACGAAGCCTTCCAATGTCTCTGAACTTGTTCTGTTTGAGAGGAGGAATAGCTTCTTAAGAGAGATCAGCTTGTCACATATAAAGCGCCATTTTTCGGCATGACACAA
>NCKU01004522.1:0-12114 GCA_003675995.1 Dinothrombium tinctorium | reverse complement strand
GTGATTAATAAACCAAGTCCCTAAATAGTTCCAATTTGAATTATTTTGGCAGATTACGCGCCAAGATTTTTTATTTCCATTGTAGCTTTTGTTCAGAATTTTGAAAGCTTTCGTCTGAACACATAGGTGTAAACCCAAATTTCAAATCAGTAGGCACTTGATTACTTTGATTATCAAATCTAATTTTGATAAACTTAAGTTTAAAATTGTGTTTCATAAAAGTTTAAAACAACTTTATAACAATTTTGTAACAAAATTAAGTTATGACAACCTTAGTTCTAAAGTGACCTTTTTGACCTTATCTCGTTTCTGCAACTTGCGATTTTTTGGTGCAATTGAAACTTCGGAATTTTATTACACTTATGAAAACAATAAAGTAGCCATTGCGAGATTAGAGGGTCACTTTGTTGTCCTCCATTTAAACCACCTTTCTTGTTCCTTTTTTCTCTTCTATATTTTAATAACACTTATTTTTAGAGTTTGATAGGCGTATTGCGATTAACAATTTATTTAATTTTTATTTTATCTTGTTTTGAAAATCTTTTCTGATGATTCTCGCCAAGAACAACTTGGCAAGACTTTTTTCTTTTTTGGAAATCTCCTTTAAAATTAAAAACGTAAAAAATTGAAACTAAATGTACTTTAAAGATAAGATAACGCACAATGAGTTTTAACATTTGAAACAAACTGGATGAAAATCGGTTGAGATTTAGACGTGCAATCGAAAAAACCAAATTTTTCGACCATAGACTTAATGTTAAAGTTTGCACGCGAATAACTTGCTTCAGGTGCAAAATTCGCAAATATTTACTTCGTCAAATTTACAAAAATCAAATAAAAAATTAGAAATAAAGTATAAAAAAATTTTACAATCAAAAGCAAATAAGAAAGAACTTCGCGAAGTCGGTCAGCTGTAGCGTTAAAAACAAAAATTTTCCCCATTCACTTAATTGTAAAGTTTGCAAGTGAATAAAAAACTTCGCACGAGTTTTGTGCATAAAATAACAGTTGATTCAATAAATATCAAATTTGAATCTTAATTGAGCCTAACTTTTGTAAGAAATGCATTCGAATGATTTATTTGTTAGTAAAAATCCCTTTAAAGCCTTGTTCGACCGTTTTCTTTCCTTTTCATTTAGTTCGAAAATCTTCCTTGATGTTAGGAAGAGCGATTGAATTTCGCTGTATCTAATAGAGAAGGAGCTTCATTGCCTAAGGTAAAAATAGTGTAGCAGCAAAACGCTGAAAAGGTCAAAAAATTTTCTAAGATTCAATTTAATTTTCAAAGAATTAAAGTAAGAATGAAGATTTTTAAGATTTAAAAGTTAAAAGCTTGCTAATGTTTGATTGTTGACACAAATTAATTTGAATAAATAAATCGAAAACTTAGCTAAAAGTGATTTAAGCACATTTCGCAATAAAATTGAAATGAGAAAAACTGTTGATTCACATTGAAAACAATGAATAAGTTGAGATTGGCAGAGAGATAGCAAAAATAAACGAATAAATAAAATAATAAACATCGTAATCGTGCTTTATCAAAAGTAAAAATTAAAATTTCAGCTGCAGAAAGCGAAAAAATGTTCGACAGTCCGTCCATTCACACGATTTAAATTCTTAGAAATTCATTACGCTTCAATGTATTCTTTTGTAATTTGATACTTTTCATAAACAAGAATTGAAAAGCGATTTAAACGAGAACATTTTATTATGAAATTTAAAATATGTTTATATGTAAAAAGGTAACATAACATAACACTAACAAATGATCACTTCACAATAATCTATTTAAATCGTTAATTTCACGTGCTTCATCGATGCATGTGAATTAATAGCGAAAAATAAAAACAATTCATCATAGTTTGTTTGAGATGAGCGCTAAAATTTATTTGCTAATAAGGCTTAACAACGCTTTAAACACGTGCTAGTTCAATTAAATTTGTATTTATTTGCTTGAAGTGAAATTCAATAAAACACCAGTTTTTTCTCTCTCTTTAAAAAAAATTATGCAAACGAAAGTTAAATATGTAGAAGTATGTTGCTTTTGCTTCGAAAGTCCTTCAAACGAGTGAAATTCAATGTAAATATCGTATACAACATTTGATTTTCTTTTTTTCATTAACCTATGTCAATACGTATTTCAATACGTCGGCAACATTCAAAATAATCACCGGCTTTAAGGCGAAATCAAAAAGATTGACTGAAGATTGCTTTTCTCCATTATTTCTAAGCTTCACCACAAAAAAAGCTTCTGGTGAAAATCGTAAACAATGCCTTTCGATTTGAAGTTTCTTCACTATTTTCAAAGGTAAGTTCGCGCTTAGCTTTTAGTTTTTTCTTTGTCGAAGTCAATCATTAGAAATTTGCTTGAAATTAAAACGCATTTTCACTTTTTTTGGCCATCGCGTTCAGCGCACTAACATTTACCTTTCAAAAGTGCCTCAATTTTATCGGTGCGTACTTTTAATCGATTAGAATTTTGTCAGCTACTTTTTCACTATTTATCGCCTCGGAAACGCGTAAATTCGACGTAGAACGTAAGAACGTAATCGTACCTTTATTTCACTAATTTTAGCTTTTTACTTTTTTATTGTTTTATTTTTTTAAAATAGAAATTAATATAAATAAAACCCTACGAAGCGAAAAAAGGATATTGAAAAAGGATGTTGTTAAGTTTTTCTAGTAGGTGTTTAAAAACAACATTTCAACGTTCAATGTTAATACGAGGAAAGTGTTAGAGATAGAGAATACAATAATCTCCATGATAAAATTTTGATTTATCTAAATGGCGCAAAACTTGAAAGAAAGATGATTTTTAATTTTCCGAAAACACTCGAGAAGCAAAAAAAAAGCGGCGAACATCAATCGTGAATAAACGGCTAAATTACTCAATGTTTAAGTAACCCTTTAATTGTGATTAGCGTAAACGACACACGAGTGTTTATGCCGCTCTATTACATTGCTCCCCTGGGAATTAGATTCTATCTGATCAGCGAACGCTGAGCAAACTTTGAGCATCGCACGTGAATCAAAGCGAAAAAAGGCGGCGAACCGATCTCTGCGTGGAGCTGGTTGGCAACAACAACGGATACATAAAATGATTACATTGAAAATCGTCTCCGAAAAGGCGCGTTTTAACTTAAAAATTTGTACCAATAAATGATTACGATTTATGGATCAGTTCGAAAATCGGTGTAAAAATTAAGCAAATAAACACTTAAAAGTTTTACGATTCTTCTTTCGACGCACGTTAGGTTATACAGTGTCAAAAAAAGTTTGGTTACAACACACACACACACACACAAAGAGCAAGAGAGAGATACTCAAGTGCTCTCTCCCTGATCGCTCGCTATTACTTTTATTTTAGTTCGCATTTAGCGATAACCTTAATTTTTCAAACCAAATTATCAGTTACAACACACGCTAGTCATTAAGTTCTCATTTATCTTGACACTGCGTTTTCAAGTTTCATTAGTAATTAAGCGCTGCGAGTGAGCTTTCGCCAAAAAAAGCGTTGTGTTCGTCTGTTAAAAAAAGTTTGTAAATATGAAAAAAACTTTTTTGCATAAAAAATTGTTTTTTATTTATTTCAGTGAAAGTGAAACACGGCGAAATCAGAGTCGAGTGATGGAATACAATATCAACATGGACGAAAGTGTGAACGAAACGATGAAAGTTGATGAACAAAAGAAGCAAACACTGAGTTCGCAGTCGAAATGTGAAGAGTTGAAAAATGAATACAAAGAATTGTGTAGAAGGTATTCGAATGCGGAAATTCAGATTAACGATTCGTTGAGCGGACACGAGCAAAGAAGCAACGATTTGATCTCATCGCAAAGAATGAATGCGGAAAATCAGAGTAGCGATTCGTCGTTGAACGGATACCAACAAAGAAATAATAACGATTTGATCTCATCGCGACGAATGTACGAAATTCTTTTGCTCAAAAAACAGCTCGACGATGCAAGGCGAGAAGCGTCGGAAGCGAAGAGTTACCTGATGAAAGTGCAGCAACAAAGAGACGAAGCATTGAATAAAGTGAAAGAAACTGTTTCGCTACGAATCAAAGCAACACGAGATTTAGCACGATTGACCAAAGAGCGAAACGACGCGGTCAAAGAGTACAATTTGATAATGTCCGAGCGCAATTCGGTGCACGAAGATATTAAAAATTTGCAAATAGAATGCTCCGAAAGTAAAAGTCGATTGAAATGTTTGGAGAAAGAGAACAGAGAATTGTTCGCTGAAAATCAATGTTTGAAGAAGCAAAAAATCAAATTGCTATTGAAAAACGAGCAAATTACTAAAGATTGCAATTTCCTTCGCTTTCGATTGAATTCTTTGAGAGGCGGTGAGAAGTACAGCACGGCGTCCACCTCGAGCAGCGCTTCCTTGTCGCAAGCGTCGTCCTCCGCGTCCGAATTCGATGCGAACGACAGCAAGAATGAGAGCGAAATGAAATTCGCGTTTCAACATCGCAAAATTGAAGCATTGCAGAGTGAAATTTATTTCTTGAAAAAGAGTTTAGAACGAGCCAAAGAGGAGCTGATCACGGCGAAAACGAAGCACGAGCAAAATTTGAGCGAAAAATTGACCGCAGTACTCGAGAAGGCCAGCGTGGAAACATTGAGCAATCAATATCGCAAAGAGCGAGACTCAGCGTTACTTCGTCTCGCCGATGCACTCACTGACCTCAACGATCTCAAAATCGAGAACAATGCACTTTTGAATAAGTTGAACGATTACAAATGCATGTACGAAACGACGAGCGTAGATTCATCGACTCTTTCGCCGGCGAAAAACAAGAACGAGAATATTTTATCGAGTAAAGAAGAAGAGAAAGATAAATTTTCACTGTCATCTTCATTGCTTCAAGAACCGTATTCGAGTGAAGAGGACAACGTTTCAAAATCAGAAAACACATCGAACGTTGATTATAGCAAATCGAATCTCATCGAAAAAACCATAACAGAGCCAATATCTCCGCCGTCGTCAAACGTAAGAGAAGTTCACATAAGAAGGCGCAAGCAACCGTTAGGATTATCGCTGGTCACCATTGAATCTTGCGGTGTATTCGTTTCAAAAGTGGAAAGCAATAGTTTAGCAGACAAAGCCGGCATTCAGCAATACGATCGAGTGCTCGAAGTGTGCGGAATAAATTTACGCAATTCAAACTCTAAATTAGCTTATCGAATTTTAAATCAATGCCTAGACGACGTTTATCTGGTCTTGCAGTATTCTCCTCAAATAATTTCGATGAAAACTGCGACTCTGGTTTGAAATGATAAAAGATCGCAATAAAACAATTAAATAAGTTACGAATGATTACAGTGAAAAGTGATTTTATTAACATTTCCTCCGTCATATTGTTTCACATTCGCTTTTTTATCTGCTTTCGTTTCGAGTCAAACATAAAATTATGCAAACAATGTAATATGTCCGCTTTTCATCCATCTATCATTTGTCAAATCAAAAATAAAGTTTTACATTAATTCATTTTTAACTAAGTAAAAAATTGCAATTCAATTTTTTAATCAGCGATGACTTTTACACTTTTGTTCTGCATGTTCAATTACGAAACAAGTACTAGTACACGCGAATTATCTACATTTTAAGCTCGACGCAATCGAAGATTAGGTAGAATTACAGAGAGATTGTCGGATATAGAAAGCAAGTGATTTACGCAACAAATTTTGATCAGATTTGCGAAGAGGTCGGACAAGCAAAGGTGTCGGTTTACAAATGTTTGAATGCACACTTGTGACCACATTGCTTTACTCTTTTTTCTCATTTAAAACTTGAATTTTCATGGATAAGATAACGCGTTAAATGTGGTCACGAGCGTATTTTTTAAAGACCTTGTTGAATTAAGTATCTCCAATGCAACATATTGGCTTATTCAACTGTAAAAAAAGTTTTTATTTAAGCAAAAATAATTTTTATTTTCTTCCTTTTTCTCGATAAATTCATTAAATTCACAACTGATTCACTGATTTACTCATTTTGAATGAAAACTGTTTGCGTGCGCAAAAAAAAATTGTTTGCCGAGGAATATGATGTAAATAAGTAGATAACAAAGAACAGAACGTAGAACAAAAGAAACATCCGCTACAAAATGATTTCTCGTTGTTTAGTTTGAGTCAAAACTGAAGTAAAAAGTTCGCAAACGTTGGAAAAAGTGATTAGCGAAGAAGTGAGCGAAGAAATGAGTAAGAAAAAACATTTACGTGAAATCAAAGCGAATTCGGTAATCAGTGTAGCTATAGATACAAAAGTACTGTGCAATGGTGTCACTCTCGATCTCCACGCTCTTCATCGATGTTTAGAAAAATCTGAAGAAAAAAATGAATCTGTTGAAATTAATTTTTGTTTTCGTTTTCACAATTAAACTCGAATTTTGTTTCGCATCTCAAAATTCGATTCGATTGAGCGAAAACGGCTACTCTGGCATCGTAGTTGCTTTCGATGAAAATATTGCTGCGGAAAAGCGACTTCAGCTTTTACGTGAAGCGAAAGTAAGTACTAAACTAACTTTTTTTTCGGCAATTAATTTTCATCACGTATTCGAGTTTGTAGAAGCAAAGCTAAGCTAAGATAAAAATCGAGCATTCTGCTCGCTTACCAGAATAGTTGACATTGTAAAATCAATTGAAACTTCAAATTATTGCGTAATTGAGATGATAGGTGAGGAAGAAAGGTGAAGATAATTTGTTGTTAGGTGATCGATTGTACTTCTCTAAATATCGTTTTAACATTTGCTCTATTCAATAAAAATTGCTTTTCATTTGAATGAATCGAAATTTGTGCTTGAAAGTTGAATTTTCTTGTTTAACAAAATTTTTTTTTAGAAGAGATTTAAACATATTTGAGACCTTCAAATCGACAATTTTGATGTAAAAATATGAAGGCACAGCGCTTAGCGCTTCGAAGTGCTTGATCATTTTCGCACTCGAACATGGATAGAGATTAAACACATTTAAACATTCGTGAAATCATCGATTCAAATCATTTTTACAGGATATACTCTCGCAAGCTTCGAAGCAGTTGTTTGTTGCAACAAATGGACGCGCGTTTTTTGGCGAAATTGAATTTTTAGTGCCGAAAAGTTGGCAAAATAATCGCCAAATTGATGAAATTTTCGATGAAATTCGCAAAACTCAATCGAACACAATTTTAAATGCAGACATTGTGATTACAAACGAAGGTAAAAATAATAAAATTAACTTGTCGCAACTGATTGAATTTAATTTTTCAAGCCTCTTCTTTAATCAATCAACCATTGACGATTCAATATGGCACTTGCGGCAAACCATCGCTGAGAATTTTACTCACGCAATGGTTCATACTTAATGTTGATATTTTAAAACTTGAGAAGAAAGCGAAAACTTTTATCCGTGAATGGGCTCATTACAGATACGGCGTTTTCAATGAATTTGGTTTCGCTCAAGATAAAATCTATCCTTCGCACTACGCTCTTCCTGGCGCTCGAGAAATTAAAATCACATCGTGCACAGCACGTTCGAATGCAAGTTTTTTAAATGTTGAAATTGAAAGCATCAACAAATCAGGTGAAAAATGTTCATTGCAAATAAACAGTGACAATGGTTTACCATCTGAATCGAATGCGAATGAAGCGTGCTTTCCCATTCCAATTGCAAAAGACAATTCGAATAATGAAGAAGCTGTCTCATCGCTTATGTATAGTAGTCACATTGAAACAATTGATAAATTTTGCGATGCAAACAATCACAATCGAGAAGCGATCAACAAACAAAATATTCTTTGCAATGGCAAATCCGTGACGGAAGTAATCGAGCAGCATAAAGATTTTGACGTGTATGTATTCTTCGAAATTATTCGAACAAAACTTAATTAAATTACCTTAATTTCATAGGAAAGTGTTACAGCCTCGTTCTAAAACCAAATTCGTGATGATAGAGCCAGACGAGCCTCATGTTGTATTAATTGTAGATGTCAACCAAGCAAGATCGAATAATATCGGTGAAGTGATCAAAAAATATATTTGGAATATGACCAAAGTTGATCTTTTCGAATATACATCCGATTCGATGCTGAGTTTAACTAAAGGCACGTTTGCTGGCCACAGTTCGGGAGCGATTTCTCTTTTTGAACCTCTCTCACCTTTATTAATCTCGACTTCTCACAGCGAAGAACTTCAAATAATTATCATCACAGAAGGCATTGTGAAAGACGACGATTTTAAGCTGCGGAATTTAGCTTCGGAGTTCGTGAGGAAAAAAGCGCGACTTAACATTATCGTTTATCCTCATTCTTCGACAAAAGAATTCGATAAAATCAATTTACTTGCCACTTTAGTGAATGGAGAAGTGATTTCAGTGGCCGAAAAGCTCGAAGGTGCTCATATGCGAATGGACACTGCATTGCAACTTTACAAAGCATTGAAAAGTTTTGACGTTTGGAAAGTTAACAAAAGTTTTATTATCAAGGAACAAACATTTGCAAATACAAAATCGATCGAATTTAGTTTTGTGGTCGACACAAGTATCGTTGAATCCAATAGCACAGTGTCGGTATTTATTTTATATTCAGATGAGCCCGAGTTTCACAAAAACATTCACACGCTCTCGCTTGAAATTGGAGACAAGAAATACACTTACACAGAGTGGGACAATGAAAGGAAGTCATTCGTGATTAAACCTCCCCAGGTAAAATCTGGCGTTTGGCACTTAAATTATAAACCACTTAATCCGCAACAAACATTCGTCGCTGTCGCAGCAGTTATTCCTGACAAGAATAGTGGCTTAATAAATGTTGATTGCTTTTTGAGTAACGAGTCAAGAGTGTTGGAAATCAGCGACGACGACCCATTTATTGCTTACGCTTTTGTGTCAAAAGGCTTCTACGCGTACGTCGAGAGCGCAAAGGTCACTTTAACCATATACGATTCGTCGGGCAAAGTTGTTCAGCAGAGTCAAATGTATGACGACGGTTTTGGCGAGCCCGATATCACAAGAGGAGATGGCATTTACTCAACATTTATCACTGAAGTCAGGGAACCTGATCATTACAGGGTCGTTGTTACAGTTTTGAGCGAAAACAATACGAAGCTTAATTCGCTTCTTGGAGAATCGTTCACGAGACGTGATGCACCTCGTTGTTGCGACAGTTTCATCGAACCCGTTTCATCGGTCGTCATCAGTAACCTTTCGAGAGTAAAAGAATGCGGCTATTTCTACTTGAATAAATCAGTTTCGAAGTTAAAAACTTTCGGCTCCGTGAAAAGCCTTCGAGTTGGAAATGTTGATCCAAATTCAGGAACTGTGAATATAGTGTTTAATGCTCCGTTTGGAAAGATAAAATCGTTAGAATTTAGATTTTTCAAAGAGCGAGAGTCAGAATACATAACAGCTGAAAAGTTTGGTGTGAATGCGGCGCCAGAAATCAATTATTGGATTTGGGATTTCAGTGATGACAAATTAGAACCATTAGAATACGGAAAAAGTGTTGACACTTCATTTAAATTTCCCTATAGTGAAAGTGGGATTTATTATTTCGCAATGAAGATAAGTGGTTTCGGTAGGGCGAAACCAATTATTTCGAATGTAGTTAAATTTAGAATGGATTCGGTTCAACCGAAAAACGAAACAGGTAAATAGAAACTCTTATGAGAATCTTATAATGATAATTTTAATTAAGTTCCGGTGCTTTTTGTTTCTTCTTTAGCTGCTTGGAAAGTTGCTCTAATTGTTAGCTTCAGTTTACTTTTAATCATAGTCCTTCTTGTGCTAATTATTTGCTGTGTGCTTTTGATGAGGAAAAAAAGCAAACAAGAAGAAGAAAATGTTGCATCTACCAATTCATTAATAAACGGTTCGAGACAAACACCTGATGATCAAAAGGAGGATCAGGCGATAGATGGACCATTAAGTCCTGTTCAATCATGGCCTGCTGAAGTGCTTCTTAATCATTATGCTGAAGTTCAACAGGCGAAAGCACGCAAAGAACCACCACCCATAATAAGACTTGATGATTTAACAAACATTTCGAATTCGAGTAATCCTTCGCTTGGCAATGCGAGGAACATACCGATTTCTGCATATAATTTTAGAGCAAATGCTCCATCTGAAAATGTGGATGATGTCTTAGAAGAGCCATTATCAATAGATACATCGTCCGAATCATCGTATGATCTCGAGTCACAATATGGTAAAGTTAAAAAAACGCGTAGTGTAACACAAGTGTGATAAAGAATTTCGTTCACCTTTTTTTAAAGATTAAAAATAAGATCGCAATATTCTCGCAGCTAATTATGGCCATACATTAGAGTGTATAAAAAATATTTTCAAAGCATTTAATTCCTTGATTATCAAAAATAAAATATCAGTCATCGAAAGAAACTAAATCAACATTTTGAAACTTCGTATAAATAAGAAGCTAAAACTTTGATTCCATTAATGTAATTAATTTTGTTGATTTTCTCATTCTGCGAGTGAGCGCTATCGTCCGAAGCACCTATTGGCAGCAGCATTACGCTTTTGCCTAATTGTTCTTCAAAGGTAAGCGTTACCGGAATCGAACCTCCTTCGCGGGTGAAATCAGGTTCAACACCAAAAACTGCGATAAATTATAAAATTAAGTAAAGAATAGAAAGAAGGAAGAGAAAATCAAACCTGATTTGATAGCTCGACTACCAGCAGCGTAGTTATCATCGTTGAAATTAGAAAGCCAAGGTTTACCACCATGAAACATAAAAACCTTCATTATGTTAGGCGAATTACGCTTTGCGTATACTTCATTTACATATTTGACCACCAATTTTTCAACACTTTGCGGTGTTTGATCAGGAACCAATCTGATTGAGAATTTACCGGTTACACGACGAGGAATAACCGTTTTAGCTCCGGGACCACTAAAAGCACCCTCGATGCCGTGAATTGAGAGACTAGGATAACGCCATCGACTCATCAAGATTTCCTCCTTATTGGAACATTTCAATTTATTGCAACAGATTTCTTGGCGATAAGCTTCGCAATCAAATTCGATCGAATCATACAATTGTCGCTCTTCATCTGTTAGCGGTTTAACGTCATCCATAATTCCTGGAATCAATATTTGTCCCTTCTCATCGACTAGACTTGCTAATAAGGCGACCAAATCAGACATAGCTTCGTAAACGCTACCGCCATAAACTCCAGAATGAAGATCTTTCGCAGCACATTCGATTTCAATGAAAAAGTAGGCGATACCTCGGAGACCGTAAGTCAAGCAAGGCTTATTTGTTCCCAACCAGTAGTTGTCACTGATACAGACACAATCAACATCTTTGAAAAAAGTGTCTTTTTTGCTCGCGACCAAATCGTCCAGACCTTCTGAGCCTGATTCTTCCATGCCTTCGAAGCAGAACTTAAGATTTACAGGAATTTCAATGCCGAGCGAATTGAAAGAATGAATAGCATTGAGCCACGCGAGAACAGGTCCCTTGTCATCAGTTGATCCTCGTCCATACAATTTACTATCTCTTTCGGTCAAAACGAACGGATCCGAATTCCAACCATCTTCGATCGAAGCCGGCTGCACGTCGAGATGTCCGTAAACGAGTACCGTTTTCTTGTTCGGATCACTGCCTAAATTTCCGATTAAAAACGGCGGCAGCGGTATTTGCGAACCGTCGGGCAGCGTTTGAATTCCATTGTCGACGAGCTCAACTGTGGCTTTCTCCGCTTTCAAGCGATCGGCGAACCAACGCATCATTTTGAACACATCATCTCTATGTTCCTTCTCTGCAGATACACTTTTGATGGCGACCGCTTCGGCAAGAAGCGAAACAAAGTGCGCTTCGTTGGCGTCCACGAATTCGAATACATTTCGCAATTTTTCTGAATTCATGATTTTTAAAAATCAAATCGACAATAAAAAGTGCTGAAGACGTGTTTTGTATTGAGACGCGTTCAGTGCTCGACTCTCGATACACCCCTTCGAACGCTCGCCGCTGTTCGCTTCGCCCCTTTGCAGCTCGGTGCGCCCCTCTTTTCGAAATTTCGCTGTGAACGGCGGTCAAATGTTTCGCTTGTGCACGCATTCAAAGTTTTTCTTTTTAATTTACTTTTGACTAAACTTTTATTTCAATAATAA
>NCKU01004521.1:0-12116 GCA_003675995.1 Dinothrombium tinctorium | reverse complement strand
GTCTTTTAAATCCAAGTCCAGTTACTTTATTGAATTATCAGTGACACTTCGAATTTTGTACATTGTCTAACATGAGAGGGAGACTAAAGATCAAAATACTTTGCTTTCTCGGATTTGCTATTTACGTAATATTCATTAAGTGGTCGCTCAAACTTTCAAGAAATAAAACTATTGTCGAAATGAACTCTTTTCACGGAGAAAATAATCTACCAGACATGCGTTTCTCTAATTTCGCTAATAATTAAACTAGCTTTTTGCAACGCTTTTAACATTTCAGAAGCTTCTCGTCGTCGAACGGAGATGTGCTCAGATTCCGATAGCAGATACTCGAACTGATCATGTTTGTACAAATGTGTAACTAATTCTGATTGAAGGTTATCTTTCACAAAGTTCACCAAAAAGTGCATTATAGCTTTCGGCACAGAGTCTTGTATATTTTTTTTCACAATTATAAAATATGAGCGAATCAAGCGCTCGATTACACTGCAATCTGCTCTTTCCTTTTTCGTCAAATGCAACGAGGAGCTGGTCAACGATGGAACTTCCGGTAACAAGTTGACCGCCTTCATTGGCGATTGTATACTTCTTTGATGATGAGGAGTTGGAGGAGCAGAGATCGTCAAAGGATTATTACTTGCAGTAGCAGCTGTAGTAGTTACTGTATCTCCAACAGCAGCTGTGTCAACACCATTGATGAGTTTATTAACGGGCTGATTTTTAAAGATATTTGAAAACAATGTTGTTGAGGAATCGTCTTTTGATTTTGCTTTTACATCATTCGTTTCTGCATTCAACTGATTTGTTACTTGGTGTTTAATTTGAAGCTTCGGTCGTTGAACTCTTTGTTGGTCTTCTTCGACATTTTTGAATAATGATCCTACAAGTTGTGCGTCGTGAAAATCGGGGTGCTTTGTGTTAATGTAACTCAATTCGATTGCGACTAAATTTTCGACCATTTGATTCGTTGCTGGTAAACGCTTCCGCAATAAGTTCGTTACTACCTCAATTATTTTGTCGTGCAATTTGCTGAATCTCTGCATTTCTTGTTGTACTCCGCTGCCGCAATGTTGAACTATATTCTGCATTTCTTCGTGTACGAGTTCAACGCAACGAAGACTAGGCTCTTCTAATCGTCGAATTTGTCGTTTAACGAGAAGCTCGAATGATACCTCTGGAACAAATAGAGCGGGACGAGGTCCAGTGGCGTTTCTAATCGCTGTCAGTATGTCTGAAGTAGTCAGGCCTCCTAATGGATCGATCGAGTCCAATGTTCCACCGAAAGTTTCGTGAAAAATATAACAAATACGTGCTCCACCACAGAGTTCAGTTGTCTCAATGTTGCACGCTGTACCTTCAATTGTGGCGCAATAAGCTGATGCAAACTTTGTGATGATTTGCAGCAATGTTTGACCCTAAAAAAGTAGTCATAAGAATTTGTCTGATGAAAATTGATCTCTTACCCTCTTATTCTAAAGATTCCGTTAAGCAAGCAAATGATGAAAGATTTATGTATATACAAGAAAAAGAAACAGATAGAAAATAATTACCTGATCCTCGATGGCTTCTCCATAAGAATTTAACAATGATTGAAATTGATGAATCATTACATTCACTCGAGTTTTTAGTTCCGGTAAGCAAGCACGTATGTGATGCATTAACATCTAAAATTAAAGGGATAAGTATTCAAAAAAAAAGATATGAATTTGAAATATACCCTATTTAGCGTTTTTGCCAAATATGGGCTACCATTTCGACTTGCTATACTTGGATACTTTCGTTGCAGAAACAGCGCCTCGTCACGTAATGAGTCTTCAATTGATTTTTTATTTAAAATGTCCTGTTGACTTCTATTTACAACACCTATAATACCTAATTTTACAGGTATTACTCGTCCCATCAAGACGTCAATGGCATCTGTGCCGGCATCCATCAAATCTAATTTGGTAATAACAGCTAAAGTACGTCTTCCTTCGGGATCTACTTCTCGAGCTAATTTTAATGCTTCTGAAGTTGCAAAGTCTGTGTTTGCAGCTGTCACAGCGAGTATAATTGAGTTTGGATTTGAGATATATTTAATCAATAAATTTCTAATTTGAATCTCAATATCTTCAGGCTGATCTCCGACAGGTACTTTGGTTATACCAGGCAAATCAACTAGTGTTAAATTGACAACATTTGGGGAGAATATTTTCAAAGATATTGGTTCCGGACAAATGCCTTTATTGGTTCCCGACATCCGGTCAGTTTCAGCTTCGATCTCACGTCTAACGACGTCAAAGTCAGTGTAAACTTTGTTTTTGGTATGCAAGAACTTGGCCCATTCATCTATACCTAATGTGCCCTCTTCTGCTGAGCGTGTAGTAAGGTCATCTTTTGCCACGTGTACCAATTGCAGTATCAATGGACGTCTCGTGATGATGCCAGTACCGCGCGGAAGAAAGTCTTTACCGACGATTGCTTCCAAAACGGACGATTTACCCGAAGATTGATTTCCGACGACCACAATTTGCGGCAATTGTATCGCTTCGGTACCGATTGTGTTGAAAACATCCTGTAACTTATTAATTACAGGAATCAGCGCTTCCATTTTCTTAAATTGAGAACGATTTTGAAAACGAAAGAAACGCGAAAAAACAATAAATGTCGGTTTAATTATTCGAACACTGCTTTCACTCGTCGATTGCAGACAATGTCGCCTTTCCAGAGTCTGTTTCCACGGCAACCGCGCGATTTCAACGTTTTTCGGGGGTCATCCGCACGTTTCGCGATTCAAATGTTTTTTCCAAAAAAGTCAATTTTATCAAATTTTCACTTTTGAACCTCGTTTTAATCTTTTTAACAATTAAATAAAATAACGTCAAAAAGAGTCACATTTTCTAACTGTAACTTGATAGGTGAACCTACAAAAATGTGCAACCATATTTTAATATGTTGTTTACTTAACCTTGACTTTTTAGTCAAGGTAATGATGTACGATAAACTCGATTTTGTTTTAATTTTATTTGATTTTATGTTACAATTTATTTTAGTACCGCACCGAATAATTTAGATTCTTAAATTTATAGAATTTATAAATATTTTTTGACTTAAACTTATTTTAAAACCTCAATTTGGTTTGTTTTCTCTTTTACTGGATTTACCGGTATAAAAATCAAGGACTTGAAATGTTCATGACTTTTTAGCTTATAGCTAGTGCTTACCTTTACGGCAATACTTTCATAACTAATTGCGTGGTTATTGTGAGCTCATTGCTTTTTATACATAAAAATTGAATAATACCTGTCAAATCTGAACTTGCACAAAAATTTAAAAATTTTAAAGTTAGAGAGTTGTGATAAAAATTTTTATATCTCAAAAAGAACGATAAATTTGTCTTATTTGAATATACTTTTTAAAATGTTGCAAAGTGAGGATAATTTCTGAATAACTCCATATTTCATATTTTATTTATCCTTATTTATCCTCTCTTTCGAACTTTTTTGCTTATTTTCAACTAGATTTAAATTTTTTTTCACATCTTTTTCCTTGAATTTATGTGCATTCAAGGAATATTATTGGAATTTTTATTTCTTTGAACTAAACACAAAAAGAACTAACTACCAAGTCATCGAGGATACAAACAAAGTTTTCATTTTTTTATTTGAAATTGAAAATTTATTGTTTTTGAACTCAATGGTTTTTTAACATTAGTTTTCCATAGGATGGACAAAAATTTTTGAGAGCATCTCATATTTTTATCGATAATTTTTGTGTCTAAAAATACTTTTTGACTAAAACATAAATAATGAAAGTGTGAAAGTGGAGGCTAAGTTTGCGACTGAGCTCATCTTGAAATGATCACCACTGCACGCGTGAGACCGCAATAATATTTTGTTCAAGTTCAGTTTCGACATGTTTTATGTCAATGATTATTTAGTTTTATATTGTAAATAAGGAAATAAAAATAATAAATGTAAATTAAAAAGTTAAAAACTCACATGATGACTTCATATAAATCAATTCTTTTTGACAACGTTTTGCCCACTATTTACCATCATCTGGTCATGTTTAAGTGTTAAAATGATCAAATTTTCCTACTTGTACTTGATTTGCTTTTCGAAGCGGAAAATTTAGAATGAAACAGTTGTAAAACACGGAAACTTAATAGCTTAATCCGATAAGCTAAAGTAGGACAGTTGGGCTAAAGCTATAAATTCTGTTTTCTTGTGTAGATATCGAAAAATATGTTGATTATGTGATTGTCATTATTTTTTCATCCAAAAGCGGCCATCAAAAAATGTTTCATATCAGTTTTCAATTTTATCATAAATCAATTTTTATTTCATCAAAAAATTAATCATAAATTAATTTTCAATCTGGTAAAATGATCAAATTGTTTCACACCACAAATATTTTATTTTACGGGTGGATTAATGTTAATGCTTACAACCGATTTGAGAGGTGAATAATTTAAGCAAGATTAACACAGTGTAATAAACAAGTAATGGTGTTGTTATCAGAATGGTGCCGATGATTTTGATGAAAGCATCTTTTTCAAAGTTAACGTTAAATATTAAAAAGAAAACCAACTCGAGCACAACGATTAAAGACACAACAAGCAAATAAAGTATACGTATTACGACCAATAAGAGTTTGTTTTCACCAAGAAGTCCATAAACAAGCAATGAATCGGTGATCAAAAGTATGCAGTTGAGACCGATCGTGGCCCAGTTGAAACTATCGATCGTATTTGTCGGTTCCAAATCATTTAAGTTCGACTGAAGACGTTTGTTCGTACGAAACCAAATGTAACCATCGAAAGTTATTTTCAAAAGATCCAAAAGAACCAAAGTTACACCCAAACAAATAAGTAATCGCTTTATGCAATGTTTTGAGTCCATTGTTGGTGAGCCACAAAAGAGCGAACCACAAGAGAAAACAGTTAGTCGCTAACTTTTTACCATTTGTGTTTTAATGAATATTTTCTGTGTTAATTAGACTAAAACATCATCACACACACTCTCTGTTGTTTTCGCTTAAAATTGTGCGTTAGAAACTTGTGACCTAATTTGGTTTGTATAGTAAACTACGTGCATGTTAAATGCTTTCGACATTTTATTTATAGCAGCTAACATCACACCCAAACTTTTGCTTTCAAAGCCAAACTCGAATCTTATTTTTTCACTTTTTCGTCTAATTTCAATCTTTGCTTTAATGAATTCGTTTTTAATGATGATTAGTTTATAGACGATTATTCGATGAAAGAGAATTTGAATTTTTAATTTTTTGAAACTTTAAATCCTTGACGATTTCGTCGTCAACATGCCTGAGAAATTAATTTCTGAATTTCTTGTAAATGTTAAATAATATTTATTTAAACTGATCGAAAGTGATGAGTTCATCGGAGAAATTGGAAAATTCATAAAATCAACGATTGAGATTTCAAGGAGGGCGAATTTTGAATAAGTGGTAAGATTTTATTCAAATAAAAATGAATTATTAATAAACTATGATGGTCAGTTGTTGAAAAACAAAAATTTGCGTCTTCTGTTTTTTTTTATCAAAAATTTTACTTTTTTACATTTATCATACTCTTAATAAGTGTTAATTTTATTTTAATCAGATGCTTTCAATCAAGGTAAAATTACTTTTTACTTACCAATGTTTGTGACATTGCGATAGTAAACTTTTAACACTATGTGTATATAGTTCAAGTTACTTTAGATTTTTCAACCGCATGATAAAAAAATTAATAAATCATTAAGAAAACTAAAGAAAAAATTAATTTATCATGAATTTTAAAAACCTGAACCGTTTTCGCATAAAATCTTTCTACGTGTTCGAAATGAGTTTTTCATCTAATAAGAACTGTTTAGTTGAATTTTAATTTAAATAAAACTCTCAATTGTTTCAGCTATATTTAAATGCTGTTAGCTCAAATGAAGTATGTAACCTTGCTCGACGCAAAAAAATTCAATTTCGAATCGTTAAATTTATTTTTAAATTATTCTTTGGTTTAATAATCATTGCTTTTGAATGATTTACCTCGAATGTTTTTGAGTTAAAATATAATTTGTGTAAAATGAAAATGATTAAAAATAAAAGTGAAAAAACGTTAACTAACTCATAAAATTTTTCATGAATTCTTAATCGTTTATTTCATCATTGCATTTAGCTTTAGTACAAATAAAAAAGCTTGCATTTTAAACTGTTTTTTACAAGCGTAAAAGTTATACGTATACTTAGTATAAAGGCATAATTGCATAAAAGGTAAGTTTTCGCCAATTTCAAGTCAAAAATTGATATTGTAGTTTTGCTTCTTCAAATGCATAAGTCAACATTTTCAATAGTTTTACCAGCAAATTTTTTTATTCACAATTCATTTCCTAGGATTTTCGATTTTAAAGGTATACTTCTTATTTTAAAAATGAAGACATTTTTTAATTTAGCATATTTGGTAGTTTATTCCGCATTTTAAAGTACGGTGAAAGATATTATATGTGAGGCGAAAGTAATCTTCAACCTTATTATTGTTTGAAATATTTGTTTCATGTTCTTGTTTAAAAATTTTGTTTTTTGCGTTTAAAATGTTGCTTTAATCAAATAAGTCAAAAATTATTCAATTAAAAACTATGCAAATGAATTAATTAAAAAAAAATTAAATTTCCCATATTGATTTCCAAATGCTATCAAAATAAAGAATAATTCACAAAAATTTCTTTAAAAAACTTTCGAGAGCTTTGTCAAATGTTAAAAACACTTAAATTAAATCTAAATAATTGATGTTCAAATTTAAACAAATTATTAGATGTGATCCTGAATGATATTTTTTACTTTTAATTTTGGTTTAAGACTTAATAACAAAAGCTTATCCAAAAAGATCAAAAGACTTTCTTTTTTGTTTTTCTGGCTTATAGGTTTTTTGAATATTTTAGTGCATGAATTTAGATTTTTTTCCTGCATAAATGCAAGCATAAATTCAATTTTTAATTGCATAAAAGAACTAAGTCTAGTTATTAGTTATCAGTAGACAATGCATAATTGCATAAAAATTATTAATTAATATAAAAGCAGAGTTTTTGTCTAAAATACATAAATAGATAACTACACAAGAGCTTTAACAGTTTGGCCTCTTTAAAGGCATAAAACCAAAGTTTTCGCTAGTCTAGTGCAACGGGTATTTTTGTACACTGTGCAAAAATATCGATCAATCGCGACTCTGATATACGAAGGGACTTTATGTAATTCATTTGACAACTTGCATAAAACCAATGACTTTATTTACAAATGATCTAGATGTATAGTCGACATTACAAATTGTAAGCGACTCTACTTAAGAGAACCACTAAAAGAGTCCCAACCAGAGTCCCCTTACAATTGCTTTACAAAACAATAAATACTTTTGGTTAGGAAAGTTAGCATATGGCTATAAGCTGTATTTAGCTATTGCAACTGATAAAAGCTATCACTTTGCGATGTTTTTTTTTGCATATTTTAGTGCATAGATTTGGGTTTTTGGAAATTTGGAGTTAATTAAATATGAAACAATATCAGAAAAATCATTTTTTGGAAGAGGAATTTTCTCGAATTTCTGAAATTTTCTTACTTTTATTTTTTCTTGCGATATAAAAAGTATACAACTTTGTAAATGATGCATCATTCTGTGCAAATTTTTGTGTCACAAGGAGTACACGTTTCGACAATTTATTTTATAAAAAAAAGTCTAAAAATTAGGAGAAAAGCAAATGACTAATGAAATCCACATAGAATTTGTTAAATTCGACGAATTTTTACTAATTACTTATGAAGTATACATCAATGAGTTAATTTGATGAGTAAAAAATTATGAAGTTATTATATATTTATGAAAATAGAAATTGTATTACTTGGCGTTCAACTAAAAACTCAATTTGATATTTAAATAAGATATATTTGATCGCTTCAAAATTATACGATCGAAAATTTTCATTTTCTAAAATGAATATAATTGAATATTGAGTAAATAAAACAAAAGCAGAAGTATAAATAAAGTATGTTTAGATAGAGTGTTTTCTTATTAACTTTAGTTGTTGCTGATTTTCTCAAAACATTTCACGTCACAACCGAAAAATTGTTAATTTAATGAGATAAAACCAAGTCCAGAAATTAATTTATTCAATTAATTTGATTTCATTGAGGTATTTCATAAAAAAAAAGAAGAAGAAGGCATTTATAAGATGCATAAGATTGCAACAGCTTCAACACTTTTTTCAAGTTTAGAAACTGAAGGTGAGCATTGAAATTTTGTAAAAAACTATTGATGTATTCACTTTGAAGCCTGCAAGATTTTCCCTATATTGATTATTCTACATGTTCTTATAAAAAAAAATGAATAAAAATTCTGCGAAACTATGGAAAAATAAACAAGCAGAAATCGGTGAAAATCTTTTTAAAACTAAAATTCGCTTTGAATAGGCGAAAAAATATTTGATCAGATCAAAATTTCAAAAGACAATTCACCGCACTTGAGAGATTAATTTAAAAAGAATTAATGATTTGTAATTATAGAAAGTATATCAGAAATGTAAATAGGCAAAAACTAGTACACCTTGGATTGAAAGAAAAGCTTGAGCAAAAAGTAAAAAAAATCAAATTTAGGAGCATGTGAAAAACGCAAATTTCATTCTCTTCGAATTCATCTTTTTCGTTGTTTTGCAGTGGCGAACCTTGAATTTTTCAAAGCTAATCTTTTGAAATCAATTGGTTGAATTTGAAAAAGGATTGAAAAAGTTTTATTTAATGTGAATATATTTTCACGAAATTCACAAACTTTGTAGTTTCAATTTGCTTTCTAAAATGATTTCAACTAAACTAAAAATTTTCTGTTTGTTTATCTGTTTGATTAGCCTTTCTCATTGCTTGTCACACAGTTCTATTCTCCCGCAATTCCATAAATGTGTCTCTACACCCAATGGAACTGTGTGTGAACAATCGCTTCCATCAGGCCAAATATCTTTTCAAGCCCTGCTTTCAGAGCTAGGAGCAAAAGCAAACGGCGAAAACGAGCGAAAAGAGATTGAGAAATTTCTGTCTTCTGATGCAATTCAAACTCTGTTGTCACTTGAAAGTGGTTTGCAAAGCGAGGTGAACAAATTAAAAACCGAGGAAGCGGAGGATGAAGCATTAGAGAGCGCACTTCAGCGATCATACATTCCCATTTACCCGCTATACCGTCTATGTGTTTCTACTTTCAATCGAACTGTGTGTGAACAAGCGCTTCGATCGGGCAGAATATATTTGCAAGCCCTGCTTTCAGAGCTAGAAGCAGTAACAAAGAGCAAAGTCGAGCGAAATGAGATTGGGAAATTTCTGTCTTCTGGTTTAATTCAAACACTCTTGGCGTTTGAAAGCGGTTTGCAAAGCGAAGTCAACAAATTAAAAACTGAGAAAGAAAAGAACGAAGAATTAGAGAGAGCATTTCAGCAGTCACAACTTGGAAATGAATTTGGATCGTTGATTGCTACTGAAGAGAAATACAAACGCCAGAAGAATGAAGCTCATGTTTTAGAAGTATTTACAAAACTCTTTAGTTTGTTATTAGGTCAAAAGCGGGCTGAAAAAGAAGAGAAACAGAAAGCGCAAGCAGTGGCTGCTAAATTGGCCCAAGAATTAAATGAAAAAACGGCTGAAGCTGACAAGCAAATCAGTGAAGACCAGTTACTAATAAATGCACTAAAGCGATCAAATAACGATTTGAAAGTGAATGCAACTGAAGAAGCTAGAAAAGTTGCGGCACTTCTTTACTCAGTATTCCTTCTTGATGGTAAAATTGCGGCACTGAAAAATGAAGAGCAACAAGAGCATAAGCAACTTCAAGAAGTCGAAAGAGAAGCTGCTGCGAAAGAAAATGCCGAGAAGCTGAGAAATATAGTTTTGCAGCATCTGCTGAACAGATATAGAACCAAGGAACATGTAGTGAAAGCTGAACTTTCACCAAAAGAGAGAGTTCGGGAAAAATTAATTGCGCAAATTATTTCTCGGCTAAGGAAGAATTATGAAAATCGTACAGTCAACTTGCTCCATCAGTTCAATTCGATTCTTGCGCATCATGATCATCAATTAGAAAAACAATACGAAGAAAAACTTGCGCAAGAAGAAAAAAGAATCGAAAACGCTGATCAATCGGCATACAACAACGAGTTGCAGAAGAAAGAAGAAGCCGAGAAAGAGAATTTAAGCCGGAAATTGCTTCCACTGCTTGCTAAAATTGCTAAACAATCGCATCTAATAAATGAGCTCGAACAAGCTTTGAATAACGAAACTGCAGCAACTACTTCAGAAAAGCAGAGAGAAGAGCAATTGTTGAAAGAACTTGAGAAAACTAAAGTGCCAGTGATAGTTTCAAAACCAACCAAACAAGAAGAAGCCGAAATCCAACAACTCGAAGCACAAAATGAGGCAGATCGGAAAGAAATCAAAAAATTCTTGCCATTACTTGCTTTGACCAAGAAACTTGCAGAAGAAAAGCAGAAAGATGAGCGGGCATTGAAGAATTTGAAACTAGAAACCGAAAAACAAACGAATTTAACACCGAAACAGATCCAACAACTTGATTTGCATTTGTTGCTCACGTCTAATAAAACTTTGCCAAAAGCGCTGCAATTGCTGAAAAACTATTACATCGAGAAATTGGGCGAAGAAGAAAGTGTAGAAAACAAAGAGATAAACGCGTTAGAAAAGCAATTAGTTAAAGAAGAAAAACAAAGCAGCGAATTGATAAATCAAGTAGAACAAAATGCGAATAAAACCGAAGAGAAATTATTGCATGAAATTTATATCCTCATTCAAGAGTTTAAAAGCCAAAGACAAAATTTAACTGAAAAGGAAATAGATCACTTGCGAAAGCTTCTTACTGCAAAAGATGAAAAAGAAATAAACAATTTAGTCAACTTGATCAAGCAATTGGAAGCAAGAGAAAAGATTGATGAAGCAGCTGAGCAACAGTTAGTTGATTTGTTGAATGCAACTAGAAATGAACTGAAAAAGGAAGGCAAACAAATTTCAAATTTAAAATATGAAAATGAGAAATTGAAAAGTGAACAATTGGCGAAATCGAAATATTTACAAATTTTAAACAAGCTCGAACAAGAGAGAAAATTGAAAAATGTAAGTGAAAATTCAACAGCAAATGTCGAGCTTGAAAATCTTAATGATATGAAAGAAATCGCACAACTGATACATCTTTTGAGCAAAGAGAGGGCAGAGAGAAAGCAGGCTTTGAAAGCGCTTAATCAAACTCAATCCAAAGCACAAAACGAGCTTATTTCAGAAGAAACAACCATCGAGAAAGACATCGAAGAAAAAGATTTGACAAAGATAGTAAGTCTCTTGAAATTGGTGAAGAAATTGAGAGAAAAAATTGGCCAAATCAAAGCCGAAGAGGCCATAAAGAGATTGGAGAATTTACAAAAATTTGAAAAGGCGCAGAGAAATGAAATTGCAAATGCGCTCGCTGCACTTGGTTTCTTGAAAAGGAAAGAAAGCAAGCAAGCGCAAGAGATTGCTAGTTTGAAAGCTCTGCTTGCAGCCGCAGAACAAGCTGAAAAACCTCAACAACAGCCTAAACAAAAAGCGAAAACAATAGTAACATACAAAACAGTGGTGCATCATGTCACTCCTCCAACAATAAAACAAGTTCATGAAGGTATTTTCAAAACATTAAGCAAATACCTTTGAGTTGTTACTTAGAAAATAATTCTGATTGAAATTTACAGTTTGTAGTTGATCAAAAAAGAAATTTATATTGAAAATAATCGTAATACTTTGGTGGAAATTTTTATTATGTGTTTTATGATTTCTCATAAAATTTTGTTTCAAAATTTTCAATGCTTGTTTGCTTTGGCAATAATAAGACGATTAATGTTGACAGGTTAAATTTCTTTCAATAAAATTATTTTCTTTTACCTCTAAAGTTCATTATTTTTCTTTTACATTTCAAAAAAATTTATCAATTTTACATTTACGATCAAAAAACGTCTTTAAAACGATCACACTGTCGCGCTATAATTTTGCCAATCGACCGAACGAAATCAAGAACTTCTAGAGTTCGTCTCTTCTCGGAACACAACGCTGGCGCGACGTATTACCAGGCCTCCGAT
>NCKU01004520.1:0-12118 GCA_003675995.1 Dinothrombium tinctorium | reverse complement strand
ATTTTATAAAATTTTTATTTAGAGAACAATTCTAATCGTTTCAGTGTACTTCTCAATAATGTTTGTCAAAGCATTTGATAAAATGCGAATTGAAAAAATGTGCAGAACTTTTGTAAACAGAACACGAAATTCACATTAGTGCTTTATGCATAAATCATGGTGAAAATTTGATAAAAATGTTGAAATGTAAGTTTTTTCATTAATCAATGGTTTAGACGAAATGGGAAGCTACCCTCTAAATGAAATTCACTCATTTCACTTAAAAGAAAGCATTTCTATTTGCGTTAACATATTTCCTATTTCTTTTCAAACTAACAGAGGTTATATTAAGCGAAATAAACGCGATAAAAATTTGTTAAAGATTTAGCCAGTGGCAATGTATTTACACGTAAAGTTCGCAGTTGAATAGAATAAATCTTTGCACGCACATTTGTTGCACATGAAAGGAGGTTAGTTTTTGATCTCACATGTAAAACAATTTGTGTGCAAGATTTGACTGAATTCCAGCACTCGTGAGCTTTCTATAACCAAAGCACATTCAAATATTAATAGTAAACACGTTGTTATAATCATAAATTGCTTTCACTATTTTATTAAGGTTAGTGATGGAAGTAAGCCGTGCAAAAAAATCTGCCAAATGAGCAACAAATTGAAAAAAAAGTTCAATTTCATCCAAAAAGCTTCTGCTTTGCTAAGAGAAACAAACTCTCGGCTACGCAGCCAGATTTGATTAGAACTTCTTCGATTTACGAAGCGAAAGATGGCGATAAAATCGTGAAGTTTAGAGGCGTTGAAAAAAAAAGTTTTCGGCAAAAGTTGGTTCACAAAAAGCTTGAAATCGAGTGAATTTCGAGAAAACCACACACAAAGTGCATTACTTTTGTCTATTCGCGAAGAAATAAAAATAATTGCGATTCATTCGTCTAAAAAATCGCTATCGCTCGTTTGAAAAATTTTTTGAAAAATGTTTATCATTTTGCAAACGTCGCGCTTTTCGTCTTATTGCATAATTTTTACGCGATAAAAGTGAATGTGGTTTTCAACTCTTAAACAGCAGCAATTTATAATAAACGAGAAAAAATGTGTTTAAAATTTTTTAGCTTTCGCTCGTTTTTTTTCCGCTCTTTTTGATTAATTTTTGTTAACACACACTAAAAATGTGCGTCTCAATGACAAGTGTCACGTCAGCGAATCAATTATCTCCGTTTTTTCCTCGCCGATCGCTCGTCACTCTCATTTTCTATCTCACTCGCTCACTCGCTCACTCGCTCACTTTAACTCGCATTGATTGTGTATTTGTTGTGTGTGTGTGTGCGATACAATCAATTTGGTTCGGTTCGCATTCAAAAAGCAACGCAACTTAAAACATTAATTGGCTAATTGACTTTCTGTTTAACAACAAAAGCATCTTTTAAATCTCCACTTTTCCAAAGCTTCTTTCACTTTTAAAAATGCAATTTTCGTTTTTTTGCCAAGCAAAAAACGCTTAACTAAAAGCCTATTTAATCGGTTTATCTCAAATCGCACAAAAACGATGCTTTTCCTTCTTCTTCTTCTTCTTCTTCTCCTTCTTCATACTCGTTCGCATTTTTTTTAAAGCGAAAAGTAAAATAAAAATTGAATTGAAATTTGATGAATTAAATTTCGATGTTTTCACCACAAATGATTTCTCAACAAAAATTAAATTTTGTTTCATCACGAAATTTGCCGCAAAAATTTATTGCGAAACGAAATTAGCTTAAAATCACGATACGAGTGCTGTGAGCATCATTCGCTTCTTGGTGCATCAATGATAGACTCACGAGCAATTTTCAAAGCGCGTGTGCATTTAGCTCTTTAATTGCATAGATCACTTTTAGAATTCATTCGACAAACTCATTTAATCGAAGTGAGCAATGAGAATTTCAAAATTATATTCTGTCGACGAGCTATAAAATGAATTCAAAGCGAAATAATCGAAAATGTGTTCGATAGTTAGCACGAAAAACTGAGCTCGAGCGTTTCAAATGCTGTTTTTCGAGAAATTTAAGAGTTTTAAGCTGAACACAAAGCGGATAGGACAGCGGGTGGGCTTTGTGTTACTAGAAATTGTAAATGTTCTGCTTTCAATTGTTGCATAAATCTGATTGTTTTTTTCGGCTTTCAGTTAACTGAATGGTGATTAATACGTAAAGTAATTACGAGTATTAATTTAAAATTGAAAAAAAACGTAAACACGATTATCAATTTAGCACGATTTTCAACGAAATCGTTTCTCCTTTTTTCTTATTTCGGCAGATTAAGATTCGCTGAGTTTTTGCAAATCAATCGATCACCAAATGCAGCGCTGCAGTGAAAAGAGTGCAGACTTCCCAAAGAGAAACACGAGCATGTCTCGCCCCCTCCGTAGGCTCGTAAATCCTGTGTACCTAATCGATGGCGCCGTGAGTGCTAAGCTCGTTCGGTTTTTTAACACACTCTGGTAATCGATAACCGAAACGTTCGCAAATTCTTCGCTCCATTCACTGTTCTCTTATTCTTGCATTTGAGTTTGTTTTGAATAGAGAAGTGAATACAGTCTGCGCCTTGTTGTCACTATTCGAATGAACATGTTGTTATAAGTCACTCACAACAATGTGACAATGCTTATTCTTTGTTGGACAATGTGTTCACTTCTCGAGCTCATTGTGGGGCGTTCGCTGCCAGCCGAACTGCATTCTCAGATCTGTTCGAAGTGTGAAACTGTGAGAAGAAAGCAGAGGCGCAGTAGCAAACGCGTTTACCATTTGGCAAATGCGGACAGCTAAAAGTTCGCTGTTTAACCCAAATTTTCGGCTTTGTTTTGCGCCAAAAATCAATTATGAAATGAATAATGGATTTGACAATGCGTTGAGCGAATGCAGAGCGCAAAGACAGAAAAAGGCAAATTGCTCGCTCGAGACTCATACAAATTGAGTTGATTCACAGTCAGCGACAGCAATAAACGCAAAAAGGTTTTGCTCTCTGCTCTCCCTCTCGCTCGCTCTCTCGCTCGCTCTCTGCGCTCGCAAAGGCTGGTTGCAGCCAAAGTAAATTTGGTAATTCGAGACGCGAACATCAATTTCCGTGCGCCACAAATTTATAGGTTTGTTCGATTGCAAGTGTGTGATCGGATTTCAAACCACGAACTCAAAATCCATTACGAGACACGTGTTGTATGGATGCTTTGCTGGACTCGGTGCACAGAGTGTACACTTCTTGCGCTGAAATCGAGCGACAATAATATTTTTGCGGCATGCAAAGATTAGGCTACAGTTACCGTCGTTTCTTTTAACGTCATTATCCTTTGCTTCATCGAAATCGATACTGATTTATAGGTGAGATGGTGGTATAGGTCTGCGAAGCGCTCGACGAAGCTGGAATGCGCTCGATCAGTGGCCAAAGCGAGCGCCGTGCGACAAAAGCGAGCGACACTCGTGCATTGTGAGCGCGCTTGAAAAGATGGATGGTAGCGCGAACGCTGCTCAATATCGCGATTGTGAAGAGTGGAATGGTGATGGAGTGAGCGAGTGAGTGCATTGAATCTCGTATTCTCGAAGCTTTGCGAAGCGTGACTCTTGAGGTAGGCGTGAAACGCAGAGGAGACAACATTTTTAGCCCAATTCACATAACGCATTCATCGAGCGCTGCAAAGTGAACTTGTCTCACTTACCAGCATTTCAAACTGCGGCAGTAACGGCGGTAACAGAAGCATCTGCGACATAATAAATGTTGTCAAACACATTGAGTGCGCTCAATGGCGGCGAATGGTTGCAGCAATTGGCAGAGAAAGCGAGAGAATAGTTTTGTGAATGCAGGCAGTTAGGCGAGAATTAGGCAGTTTTTCAAATTAACAGCTGGGCTTTCGCCCGATCGCTCGCTCTCTATACGTTAATCATCTCGTAACCGAAGCACTTCGGTGGGCAACTCGAGCAGTGCGGCGTATAGGCCGTTCGGCTGACCGGCTCGAGAATCTGTTCTGCTGCTGCTTCTACTTCTTGCACTCGTTGGTAGGGCGGTTGACGTCGTCGCGAGATGATTGAGTGTGTCGAGTGGAGCGCATTTCGAGAACGGAGTGCGGGAATGATTGGTGTGAATGCGTGATTTCAAGTAATTGCTTAATGTTTTTTAGGAATTTTTCTCTCTTTTCTTCGACTCTCGTTCGCAGCTCACTTTTGTTCGCAACTTTTAATTTTGAAGAAATGTTCTTTTTTCTTCTGCTCTTCTGCTCTTCTGCGCTCTGCGCAACCTTCCAATCGGCAGATTGTGGGCACTTCGCTCAGCGTTTCATTTTTTCTTCTTCTTTCTCGAGCCTTAAACTGAAATTAAAGAAGAAACATTTGAAATTGGCTTGTTTTTCTCACCCAAAACTAAACATTGCGTGACTATTTGTATGTAAGTTGTTCGCATTAGTTGCGAGCGGTTTGTGGCCACGGTTTTTGTTCGTACACACCACGAATAATGTGTATAGAGAAGCGCATTACACACAAAAACAGCGATATATGCAAAGAAATGAGGAATAAATGGTGGAGAGGCTGCTTTGAAAACGAAACCTCGTATTGTGGCGATTTGCCTTTTTCAGCGATCGCACGAATCACGAAATGAAGAGAATGAGCGCCGCATTGGTGTTGCAATTAAGCAAAGGCGAAAAAGTGATTTTGCTCAGCTTTTCTTCAAAACGCCACTTCTTTCCATTCTCTTCCACAATTCACTGCCAATTCAATGGAAGCAGCGGCGTAATACTGCGATTATTTACACGTTACATCGACTGCAACAATCACTCGACAAGCAGACGTAAATAGTCGCATTCGAAGCGAACTCAATGCACACACACTGGGAATAAAAGAGTCGAATTAAAAGATTACCTCACTTCCGCTCGCTCTTCTTCTTCAAAGATCGCAATTAGACGCAGATGTTATTCGCGCTCCTCTCTTCTGCTATTTGCACTTTTTCTGCCTTTTTCGCAAATTATTTGCGCTCTGCTCTCGCTGCCCATTTAGCGCCTATAAGCTCTAACTGTGACACTTGTGCTCTCTTGACACAACGCGATCGACTTACGCACACATGCATTTCGTACTGCACGCATCCACCGAATTTGTTAAACTAAACGGACGCCATTGCTCTTTTGCCACCGATAGCTGCTAAATTCGCCGCGGCGTACCCAATTCGCTAAAAACGCGCTGCTGTTCGCGCTGAGCGAGACTAAGGCGAAATATGTGTGCGAGCGTTTCGACAACAAAGCGTAGAGAAGTGAGTTAGTCGTTTAGTGAGCGAGCGAGCGAGCGAGCAAGCGAGTGAGGTGGGCAGAGAAATGAGCCGAGCGAAGAACGTATGTTTACATAAACAGAAGCGAAAAGAAATTGTGACTTCAAGCAGCAGCTTCGGTAACTTTAGTCAAATGTTATTCTTTTGTTGTGTGCACATACGTGTAAATGAAAACCGAGCGCAGCGAGTGTTTGTATTTTCTTTGAATAAAAACTGCGAGGGTTGTGCCGAAAACGAGCCCAAAAATTTTTTCGAAAAAAACGGACAAATGTTCTACGAAAGCGAGTACACAATACGAACAATAGCGATGCATTATTTGCATGTTTGACTTGTGGAGAACTCAATTTAAACACTCATTCATTCATTCATTCATTCATTCATTTGTTCACTTGAACAACTTTTCTCTCGCGCTCTCGAGTTCTGCGGTCAGTTTGCGATGACCGGAAGCGAATTAGCCAAAAAGCAAATTCGCCTGATTGCGAAGAAAGAGCACAAGCAGGGCGCAAACGAGCGCTGTTTTAGTGAGCGTTTAATTACAAGAATAATAAAAACAAATGCGAGAGCAGAAATTTCTTGAACTCGGAATTCGAAAGTTTGTTTTTACAAGTGTTCAAATTTCATGAGAACAGCAGCGGACACAAGCGATCGTTCGAGCCTCGCATTGCGTCTTAGCAGTTAAATTGCAGCGAGACTCATTTAAAAAGTAGCGACAACGATTACATACGCTTTCAGACCATTTTTCTTCCACTGCTCATCTCTAGCAAACTCATCGCTGCATCAATCCATGCATAGAGTTCATTCGAGATTTCGCTACGCACTGCGTACTGCTGCACAGCATCAGAAGCACGACTTATTTTCGGCTGCGTTCGCAGTAGCAAACCGACGCTTTTTACCGTAAACACAGCAATATTCGGTTTCAGTACTAAATTTAGACCTCGTCTTAAATAGCATCGCGGAGGGCGCAGAAAAAGTCTCGAAGAAGCGGAGAAGCGATATGTAGTTTGGTAACAGTTGCACAGTGGCGAGTTGCGGCGGAAGCAGTAACAACAATCGGGCGACTCACCTCGCTGTGGACAATAGCGATCGCTGCTTTAGAAACAAAAGAGATGCTCTCCAAATTGAAACGGTGCGATCGCACAGTGATCGGACGATAATCGGGAGGCAGGCTGGACTGAAGAGCTGCGGCATCGATGCACGAGCGGGCGGTGCCGCGAGCGCCGAGCACCAATCAATGGCAAGTTGTGCGGTGCACGAACCATTGAATTGGCAGCGAACCGATCTCCGAAGTTGCATAATGCACTGCGCCTGTGTCCGATGGTCTGAGATCACGTCTTTGCCAAGTTTAATTCTTCGCGCAAAACTTATGTGTGTTCGTTTGTCGAACTTGTTTCCGAAAAGAGTGAAGAAGAAGGCGAGCGCAGAGAGACAAGTCGCACCATTGCCGATTACGTGCGCGATTTGTGCGAGCAGACAGTAAGTCAGTGATGATTATGGGACACATGTCAGATGCAATAACTGCATCCCAAATCGTGAATATGGCCGCTCTGTCGGTCGAGCATCACTCGTCGCATCCACAAAACGTCTCATCGCTTTCATCATCCACTGCTTGTCCGAGCAGCGTACCGGCCTCGTCGCCGATTATGCCCACCTTTCACTTTACCACTGAACAAGTGGCGTGTGTTTGTGAGGTGTTGCAGCAGTCAGGAAACATCGAACGTTTAGCCCGGTTTCTGTGGTCATTACCTCCGTGTGAACCATTGCAGAAGAATGAATCGGTATTGAAAGCGAGGGCGCTTGTCGCCTACCACAGGTAATCGCAAAACCGAATGCCAGTTTCGGCTGCCTGTCGTAACGAAGATTTATCGAGTTTTTCGTTTCTAATGGCAGAAAGTAATACCCTCTCTGCTCGTGATCTTGTCTCTCGCTGCCCAACGATACAATCTTCGTTTCGACCGGCCTTTCTCACCATCAATGCCGCCGCTACCCTTGTTTTCCTCTGCCCTTCCTCTCCTTTTCGCTCACATACTTTGAACACGAAATTCATTGTCGACCGCTCATTTCGCTTTCTTCGTTTGCAGACAAAACTTTAAAGAACTTTACAAAATACTAGAATCGCACAACTTCAGTCCCGCTTCGCACCCGAAACTGCAAGCCTTGTGGCTCAAAGCACACTACACAGAAGCTGAACGGATGCGCGGTCGGCCGTTGGGTGCAGTCGGTAAATACAGAATTAGACGCAAGTATCCGCTGCCCCGCACCATTTGGGACGGCGAGGAAACCTCTTACTGCTTCAAAGAGAAGTCGCGCAATGTCCTTCGCGAGTGGTACAATCACAATCCGTACCCGTCGCCGCGGGAGAAACGTGAACTGGCAGAAACGACTGGACTTACGACCACTCAAGTCAGCAATTGGTTTAAGAACCGCAGGCAACGAGACCGTGCCGCAGAGCAAAAAACGTAATTCCTCATTTATTTCGTAATCTTTTAATTAAATGTGCAAAGTCGACGGCTTCAAAGCCGTGCCGATGTGACGCCCGATCACCGGCAAAAGATTGCCAACTTGTACACATGTCGTTCTAAACGCGTGTCTTTTTTCAGTGAAACCGGCAGCGGCAACGACAAATCCTCGTCAAGCGGCACTTCGGGGAACATCAAATCAGAAAGTGGACCGAAAAGCCTGAATGAAACCTCCAATTCCGGCAACTCGAGCGGTGACGAATCTTCGGATGAGATTCTTGCGCTTCGGACCGGAGTCGGCAGAAACCACGGAGACCAGACTTCGAGCGCGGCCACCGGCCTCGAACATCACCATATGCAAACCCAACAAGCAACGAGTGTAACCCAATCATCGCTGTACCACCATCCAGCATTGAAGTTCAACCACCCGCTCGGTTCGGGTGCCTTACATCCCCACCAATTCGCCGACGTCGCACCGTCAACTCTAGTCATGCATGGGGCCGGTACGGCGGAAGCCGCGATGTTGCAATTATCGGCCGCTGCTGCGGATTACAACAATACTGTGAGTGCGCTTGGCTCTATCGGTAGCAATTCTCACCATCATCCGTCGGCATTGTGAAAAGCTTGATTCGTTCATTGTTTATGAATTGAGAGCAGGACAGGAATTGTCTCAATACATTCCACTAAGTTTGAGCAGTGATTATAGAGATGAGTAAGCTGTACAGACCAAGTGATGAGCTGTTTGTCATCGAAAAATTGAAATATTAAATTAAAATCGGATTGATTCCAGAAATGATGTTCGCAGCGAGCGCTCGCAGAGGACGAACGGTGGTCGAGGCGAATGTTTGACCACTAGCTGAAGAAACGAAAGACGGCTCAGTGAGCGTAGACTAGACTGTAATTTGTACGAGTAGCTCGTCTATGCGAAGTATATACAGTTACGTTTCTCGATGGTGGCAAGTATTGTTATCCTTATCGATGGCTGATGTAGAGTTTGAGAGGGTTTTTCATTTCTTGTCTAAACCGAAATTAAATTTTGAAATGATTACTGTGCAAGAAAGCTGTGTTCTCTCGTCATCGAAGAGATAGTAATTTGCGGTAGTCTCAAGTGTTTAGCCCGTCATCGGTCGGCCGGTGATCGCGATTCGTGTTCGCTCGCTTCGTGCGTACCTCGATGATTGACAAAGTATAGGTGCACCAAGTGCACACATGCACACGGGTAGTAGTCGCACGTCCGATCGCTCGATGGGCGCACTTTCGCATAATACTTTAATAATACGTTGTGGCAACTGCCAACAGGTCTGAACATGTAATCAAAGGCCTCCAGTATCTGGACTCCCCACAAATCCGCAGTTAATAGCACCTTGTTTACATTAGGCTGCCTTAAACATGTAATTTAAAGGAAGGGCTATAATCAATGTGCGACTTTGGTGGTCAGGCAGTAATTAGATGTTATAAATGGGCGATCTGTAATCAAACAATGCTCGGTGCAAAATGTTGAACAACTCCTAAACAATTCTTCGCGCTTGTCAACGGCAGCGAAACGTTTTGCCTGTTTACAAAGTTTGCCAACTCGAAACCCGAGAAGATTGAAATCATCGAATCTGCGTTTTTCGTTCGCTTTTCTTTCGCTCGTTCTGCAGCGAAGAAGTAGTAAGAATGCTTGCGCCAAATCCAGCTTCGCTCACCGAAACCACAATAAAGATCTAAGAGATAAGTGCCAGCCTCTGCTCTTTGTTAGTCCACTTTCCAGCTGTGTTTTCGGGACACTCACTCACTCCAATCTTGTCACTCACTCGCTGCTCATGCCTTCTTCCATAGACAGTTGCTCTTTCTCTCGATTGCACTCGGCTCAAATATCAGCGCATATGCTTCACGATTAGGTGCGATACACAAAATCTAGTGAAGGCTAATTTTTGAATGCAATTCGCTCTCAAGCGTTCGATCGTTTAGATGCGATACAATCTTCGGAAACATTTGCTGAAACGAGCGAGTGATACGATCAGATCGAGCTGCGATTATTAGGCTTTCGATCGCAGCCACTCGCCGCAGCACTCATCGAGAAGCGCTCAGACTGTGCGAGAGCGACAGAGATGGTCTAATTTGCAGCTTTGGCGAGAAATGTGTGCAGGCAGCAACGAAACAATGCGTGTTTGAAGCAGCAAATCACTTCTTTTTGGAAAAGAGACAAGACAGGATAAAAACCACGTTTCAGCATCTCAAATGTCGTTTTGGCAAAGTTCCTCTGCTTCGGAGAACGGAACGCAGGCAATCACCATTTGCTCCGTGCGTCTTCTTCCAGCAGTCGTTATCTTTATGCATACGTTTCGTTCCCCCTCTCGGATATGGGATTTCAACCGTCGCTTTCCCAAAGTACATTCGAGTAAAGTATTGCAACTCGATACGCGATGCATCCGCTTTGCTCAAGAAGTGCACTGCGAACAGAATCAGACATGTTTCGCACTCTCTCTTCGCTCTCCCAAAATTCGACGCTCTTCTTGCCCTTAAAGCACTTCGTCTTATCTTTTCACTTTCTTTTGCGCTCTTCTCGGTTGCAGCGAAACTCTGCACTCGCTATCAACCATCGTTTTTGGCACTCATTCCACCGTTTTGTAGCGAAAGTGTGCATTGCGTTCAAAGCTTCGCTCCAAAGAACTTTTTCTGTTCGAGCGACACGCAACGCAAATGTTTTCACACTTTGTGCAAAAATTTTACTTCATTTGGCTTTGTGTTCGAAAGCACTCGAAAGTTGAATTGCTTTTCGCAAGAAAATCTGCGAAAAAATCGTCCAAATTGAATTCAACGTGCGTATGTCGTCGAAATAATTTTTTACTTTTTCGCAAAAACCAAATATGAAATATGAAATATGAATTTCGGTGTGCAGTGCAAACGAAGCGAGCGCAGATAGGAAAAAAAGCGAGCACAATTTGAAGAATTTTCGCTCTGGGGTCGAAGAAAAATTCGTCGACTATTAATCTTAATCAAAATGCGAAAATGTTCGCTGTTTTTGCAGTCATAACATTTTTCAAGTTAATAATTATGAATAAAACATTGAATCGCACTCTGCACAATTGAAGAAGGTGCAAGCATTCGCTCTCTCGCACTCGAAATGCAATTCGCGTATTTTTCGGGCGGTTTTAAAGTGCGATCTCACTCAACCGCTTCGCTCACTTCAATACCTCTGGCCGATGGCTCGAGAGCGAGCGAGTGTGTGTGTGTGTGTGTGTGTGTGTATGTTGCGGTGAGCGCAGCGATCTGCTGTCCAATAAATTAACGGCGAAAATAAAAATGTAAATTGCATTTACGTTTTTACACCGATCGTAGATAAGGTAGAAAAAAAGCGAAAAAGTAATTATTAGGTGCTGCAGTTTGAGACCAATTTAGATATTCCGCTCGAAGAAGCGAGGAGGAGGAATGGTGCTTGGCTAGAATACTGCGTTGCTTTTTATTTTCATTTCTTCTGTTTTTTGTGTGTTCCTTCTCAATTGCTTCTCTAAAAGGTGTCCATTTCCACGGAGCACATAACACACAGCAAACTCGTTCTCTTAAATTGGATTCTTGTTGTCTGTCATTTCGGTGATTTATTAGCCTCAAAAATTGTAATCGAAGACGAGCACCGCGCTCTTCTTTTAAACTTCTTCGATTCTCGCAAAAAATGAAATGAAAAAGAAGAGCGAAATAAGAAGAAGAGCACAGCGCCAAAGTATAGATCTGTGAGTGTCGCGTTTATAAACGATTGTTCGTAATAAAGAGATTTGGGTGGAGTTGCTCGGCGCGATTCGCATCTCTTCTCCGATACAATGATGAAATTGCATCTTATCGCCGCCACCGGCTTATAGGCCGTTCGCGCGATTCGGTCTGCCTTCGAAACGCATACGAGATAAGTCGGCTATGCATGTGTGTGTGTGTGTGCCATCGTCTCTTCTGCGGCGATTTCCAACGAGTGGATACAGACAATTGCATAAATTTTGTGCATTGAGAATTTATAATATTATCTGTTCGGTGAGGCATTAGCATTCGAAAGTATCGTTTAACAAGCAGCGAGCAAGTGGCGCATAAAAAACTACATGTTTCGACCATAAAATTGCGCTAAGGGTTAAGGTTAAGCTTTTATTTAACACACTCGCCAACCGCAACTCGCCAATGCTCGCCACCATTGCAACCTGCTGCGCTGTGTCGGCCGCGTCAGTCCCTCCACTGTTCGCACATATTTCAAGCATATGTAGCCATTCGCTAAACTCTTTTTTCATGGAAATTAAACGACAGCTCTGTGCAGAAAGGCGCTCGAAATTAATGTAAATTTCGCCGCATTCTTCTCTTGTTCGTTTTCACCGAAAAGCGCATAACTCGAGTGCTCGCTATTTGTTTCGCTATTGTTTTCTTCTGCTCGCCACTGCGAA
>NCKU01004519.1:0-12118 GCA_003675995.1 Dinothrombium tinctorium | reverse complement strand
TTAAAAAATTAAGTTAAAGTGCGCGTTTTATTCCGCGTTATTAGTATTGCCAACAGACTCTACTGTTTTCTTGAAAATGCATAAAGCATAATGAGCTGGGCAAGCCTAAATGGTGTTTGGTTTCATTCCGCTGTTACAGTCTATTACTGCAATTTTGCTAAGTTTCATACGGTGAACGAAAGCAACCTCAACATTTTATTTTCGAGTATTTTAAGTTCAATTCTTTTAAAATTATTCGCTCAACTCTGGGTTTCACTTCAGAATGTTTGTTTCTTACTTTATTTATTGTTTTTATTTTTCACTCATTAAAAAACATCTTTTTACAGTAAAGCTACTTTAGAATTATTCGTAATTTTTTTTACTTGAAGTTTTCTTCATAGTAGAATTGCTTTCCAAAAAACCAAGTAATCAATTGTAAGCTGTTCAAACACTGAAACTGGGCAAAAATACAATAAGAAGCTTTTGTCGATAAAAAAGTAAACGAAGAGAGCGAAAGAAGATGAAACATTTGAAGAAAAGAGTGAAAAGTAAGTTTAACTTTTAGCGGAGAGGAGAAGAAAGGAGTATTAACAGAGTAGTTTCCTATTGCTTCAATGAACACTTTCTCAGTCAACCACATTTTATGAGCGGAGGAAACAATGACAGAGGTAAGAAATTTTAAGAGGCATTTTCTCTACTTAAATACCCCAATTTAAAACTTTTTAGAGCGTGCCTTCTATAAAATTTTGAGCGTTGAAAACTCACTCCGAAGACAAGTCAAAAAAGAATTTATTGCGAACTTAGAAAAACTGCTTCAAAGTTTTTACGATCAAAGCGATCAAAGAGATGTTTCATTTCAATAAACTCACCACTATTCGGCATTATGTCAATATTTTCTTCGAATTCGGTCGGCGGGCGTATAATCGTACTTTCGGTCCTCTCTGTTGCTACAGAAGGAGCAGATTTTTTCATATCCAAATGGCGAAGCCACCAAAAAAGCGTGAATTGATACCGAAGAGAATGCCAGACCTCATGGAAGGGCATTAAAGGTATAGAGTCACGCGTTCGTCTATGATCTTCATTCTTTTTTTGAAATCAGTATATTGCGTTTCAATTTTGCTCCTTTCTCCTCTCTTTTCGTTGAATTTTTAAAGCAAAAAACACAACTTTCGACCGCACACACAATCGAGAAATGAGTGAAGCAAATGGGAGAAAAAGTTTTCTCGCGTTATGTTTGCAGGCAGAAAAATAAGAGAGCAACGCGACGTGAAAGTTATTCGCAAATATTACAGTGATTTACACTTAAGAGTGTCCGAAAAAGATTTCCACAGTATTTATGAAGACAGTTCACGATTTGTCGTCAATTGATTGAGATTTAGAAATAAGTTTCTTACAGAGAGCATTTAGATTTAAAGCAGTGAAATCTTTTGTACGATGAATTTTGATTAGATTTTAGGGAAACTTTTACGAATGAAAGCACGGCTTCAATAGAAATTGAAATGAATACATTACTTCTTCTCGAGCGTTTTGAGCGAGCAGAGATGAAACCTGCGAGCAGTGAATGCACGACGAGCTAAAGTTTAAGAGGAGAGGAAGAAGCAAAGTGTTTGATTGAGTTCTTCGGCCGTATACATACAACACACTTACTACACATAGCACAAACACACAGCACACACACAGTGTTTCGCTTCCTCGCAGTTGTTCGCAAAATGTTAAAGTACCAAAAATGGTAAAGAAAGAAGATGAAACGAGCGATGCATGCTTCGCTATCGATCGCAAACTCTGCTCCTCGCGCGACAACATTTTTCGTCCAACTTTTGTTAGTACCTCCATCCTGAGGTTAGCTCGGATCAACCGCTTTTCAGAATTTTTAATTAAATCTTTCGTTTTGTTTGACATAAAACAGTCGCAACCTAATGCTCAGATTATAAAACGTAATTATATGTTCTAAAGAGTTATGGATTCATCTCGATTAGATGCTGAAATTTTTGTATTTAACTTGCGGCCAAAAGGAGTAAATTTAATTACTAAATGTTAATATGAAAAACAAATAAAAGCCACGTCGCTTTGTGAAAATGCTCAATAGCGGCTGTTTTCAAATACGAATCCAGGTACAAAAGTTGAATAAGAAAATCCGTTGAATTTATTCATACAAAATTCGATCTCTTTATATTCGTTCAGAATAATATTTCCTCGCTATACAAAAGAGCAGCATTCTAGCATTGATCTTTTCAGGACAAATAATCTAATCAGCTGATAGAAAAATTGAAAATCCTAAAATGTTGCATGCAGATTTACGTTATTGAGTCGAATTAAAATGAGAATATATTTCGTTATGAAACTTTTTCTCTCATCTCGCTGCTATTTTTCAAAGAAAGAACTAATGTAATGCGTCCACTTTTTGCAAAAGCTGCGGAGAAAAATGATCAATGTCGAGCTTTCTGTTTTGTACTCGCTCACAAAAAAAAATTCTCAAATATTTTATGATAGTTTCATTTTTATAAATGTATAAAAGTCGAAATTTAACCTGTAATTATGAAAGGTGTGTCGCAATTTCCTACTCATTTTTGTATAACTTTTAAAGATCTTTAAAAAATTAAATCGTTTACGTTAAAATACACCCGATTCAATAGCAAAACAAAACTTTAAAATCATAAGACATTTTAATATATTTTACTTTTTAATTAATTTTATCTGAAAACTTGTTCTAACAGACATTCTCTTTATTAATTTGAGGAGCTTTAAAAATAAAAGCTTTTTGTATATGAAAGTTTCAAATTTATATCAAATTAAATTTTTCTTCTGTTTATTTTCTTCAAAAGAGTCTGAAGATTTTTTTAAATATAACATTTTAAAAAAATTAATTTTTTTCCTGTTTTAGGTCTTCCTACAAACGTGTTAATAATTTAAGGACGTACTTGATTAATATTGATGCATCTTCATAGATAAGAATAAGGCAAATAAGCTAATTCACATATTTGCAGGAAAATGCAATGATAATACAAAAAACTTTGATAGATTTTTACATAAATTTGCAAAGGTCAATTTAAATAAAAAACAAAAAATGAATGGATGCTGCATTAAAACATACGATTTTCTTTTAGCAGGTTAAAGAACTTCAACTATCTCCTAAAATATTAATATGTTAGCCTTTTTTGCTTGTCAATCTTATTTAATTAAAACTTAAAACCTGAGCTTTTTTAATCCTATTCTTTACTGAAAAAATTAAAAAAGTAATCTCATAGTTAAAAGTATTTTCGCATTATCTCTGAGGCAACAAATAGTTTGAGCATAAACGGTTCCAATAAAACAAAACAAAGAATCCGTATGAAGAAGTGAAAAATTTGAGCTCAAGTTTTACTTAATATCATTTTCTGCAAATATAAAAACTGAAATGGAAACTATTCCGTTTACAAAATAATAATAATAATAATAATAATAAACCTGATCCTTTTCTATTTTGTTTTACTCGAAGAAAGGTCTTTCCATCCTCAATATATTCAAATTTCATGCTTTGCGAATTGTGCACCGAATTTGTGCTTGGAAAGCTAAATTTTCAATTTTTTATTTGGTTTTACGTAAGCGTTTGACTTTATTTTTCCTTTCTCTATATACATCCGATTCAATAAGAAAATTACTTTTTCGATACAAAAACCTATTGATCTTACAAGCGAAGGTAAGAATGTATCAATTTAAATTGATAAATTGAAATCATTTTGAAACCTATACCATTTGATTGCACCTAATGAATGTTAAATGAAGCTCCAATATTAGGTGCCAACTCTTTGATTTTCTAGAGATACAACCGGTCAGAATTTCATTTCGCCCATTGAAATATATTGACATGAGTCTATTTTTTATATTTTATTTTCATTGGTAAATGCCTATTCTTACATTTGCTTCGAACATTTCTTAATTCTTACACCTAAACTTACTCACACTCTCACACTCACTTACTTTTACATATCTTCGCTACAATAATTAATATTTTCGCAGTATTTTAACATCTTATTTCACAATGTTGCGAAGTAAAGTAAAGGAAAGCGAAAAGCGAAAAAACAACAATATTTGATTCGCTTTTTTTACAAAATACTTTAATGTGCATTAAGCACAGTTTTTAAGCAAAAGTATTGCTTTCTCATCGGCGATAGTCGATTTGGTCATCCTTCTCACATTTACAAAGATGAAGTGCGAAGATTTACGCGCGTTTAACATTGTGACGACTGTTAATATGATTAATTGTTTTTTCGCTTTCGCTTTTCATGATTTCATAATGATTTCGATTTATCAAGTAAATACCTTCCCTCGTTAGTCACTTTTTATTTAATCATATGTTCATTAGATCACGTGTTTTAATCACATTTTAATTTTCTTGCAACTTTTTAAAAAAAGTTTTAGTGCATCAATTTTACAAAAGTAAATACAACGTAAAGCGATTAAAATAAAACATTCAAAAATTATTTTCGTCCTTAGAGCAATGGAAGAGCAATGCAAAGCGCTTTCACATTGCTTCCTATAACTGTTTCGTATTTAAATTCACTTCTGATAAATTTTACACCTTTGCTTTTCCGACAAAATTGAAAATATTTGCGCATGGTTCTTCCAACTTTGCTTTACTCTAAGAAAAGTAAATCAAGAAAAAGATCAAAAATAAACAAATCCTTTCGCTATTCGTTCGCATTTATTTCCTATTTCTGGTGTCGAAAATTTCGTCGATAAGTGAATGGAAGAAGACACGGATCACGAAATAAAAAGAAAAAATGCATTTTGAGCATTTTGAGTGTAGTGAATAAATGAAAAACGAAAAACTGGCCGACATTTCGCTTCAAACTATTGAAATGTGATTTATTTTTACATACAAGCTCGATCTGCTTTTTTTGCTTTGGTTTTCTTTCGTTTGTCTTCTCGTTTCAAGCTCTTCATCAAAACGTATGGATAAGCTTGATACGACAGTTACAAATTGTTAGATGGATTGTGAATTTGCATAAGCTATTTACGAATCGAATATGGAAAAAGCACCGAATATTCTTGTACCAAAAGCTTTTCGTTTTGAAAAGAAAAGATCAGAGAGAGGTGAGAAAGAGAGAGAGAGAGAGAGAGAGAAGATTTAGAGACAAAAAGAATGTGAGTGAAGCAAAAGAATAGTGAGCATCTCAATTAGGAGGCAAAAGAGATAGAGCAGTGAAAAGAATGCGAGAAATAGAGTGTGGGTGAGAGAGAGAGAGAAATACAAGCTTCTTTGAATCGAATTATGAACAAAAGTTATATTGCAAACATTTTTCCGGTTGCAAAAGTAATATCGATCGGTGAAAAAAGCTTTTCTTCTTTTTATTTCACTGCACTATTTTAACACATTGAATACAAATATTTCTCCCTGTCAAGTAATGCATTTTCATTCAAACGTTAAAAAAGACAAATATGTCTGCTTTGTGAAGCACGTCGTATAAAATTATGCACGCTGTGATTAAAAAAGGCAATGAAGTATGCATTAATGTCGCTTTGTTGTGTCTTTTGATTACGGCCACGTTTCATTAAAAACAAAGCAAGAAAAGCAAAAAAATCGCATCGATATCAATTTTGTAAATGCGATTTAATGTAGTAATAACATCGAGAATATAGATTATGTGCAAACGTATGGCGTTAACTATGTAAAAATGTGTAATATATGGAATTAGAGTTAACGCTGCAAAGAGAAAAAAAAATTCTTTTCGCATTTTCACGAACTTTGCTTTTAGTTTTATTACACATTTTATTTGCTTTTTGCGCTGCGGAATGAGAGCCATAAAAAAGCTTTTCTTGCAATGTTGTTGAACCAATATCATTAGAGCGCAGTAATAAATATGATGCGTTCCTTTCTATTGATACATATTTTCTCCCGCAGATTGTCTTTGTTTGTTTTTAAACGCTGTTCACAGAATATGTGTAAATAAATTTAATTTCAACACGTGCACTTTATATACTTTTAAAGCTTCGTTTTGATTCATCTTGATTTTGATTCTCGTTTTTAAATTTTATTTTAAGCTGTAAAACGCGTGAAACAGCGGTCGATGAAAAGTTGAAAAGTGTGATAACACGATTCAAATTACTATGCAAATAGTAAAATGTCTAAGAGTTGTTGTGCACAAATTATTAACTATGATTGAAGTATGACACGATTTGGACGACGTGAATCGAGTAAATGTTGTTCGCTTTCGAGCTTTTTTCGAGCGAAAAGCTTTCGAATGAGATTTTAATTTTGAATAAATGAAAAAATGTTTGTTCTTCACGCATTCATTCGCATTCCTCGAATGACACTTTTCTGCAACGCACATTCGTACGCGGCGTCTATCCATAAATCATGCGACACCGAATGGCAACATTTGCGGATTCTTTCTTCGCTCGCAGCTCTCTCTTTAAACACAAATGAATTATTCAATACGCGTGAATTTGGTTATGCCATGCGAAACATGTTTAAAATTCAATTGACGCGTTTCACTTTTTCTCCATTTATAAGCGACACGAGATGCGACATAATGCTACTTAATAATACGCTGCTGTTTCGAACGCTGTCAATCTCAAAATTCGTAATATAATATGAAACTTGATCATGCCTCTTAATTCTCTCATTATATTTAATAATCTAAACCTATAAAACTGAACGCAATTAATTTCAGATTGAAAAAGTGATTTTCACGATATTAATAGTTAAAAAATGCTAAATGCGCAAAACAATGAATAAAAATGTATTGAAACTGAACACGAGTAAAGTTAAAAAATGTAAAATAAAATTAATAACTACTAAAATATATGAAACTAATAAGTACTACTCTGTGAAAAATAAAGTTTTTCAGTTGCGCGCATAGCTTCTCGCAGAGAAAACTTTTCTGCACAGAGTAAAACACTCGCTCTTCGATTTTGGCGCTTAACGATTCAGCAGTAAAAGGTAAGCCAATGAATTGCAAACCATAGATCAGCAACATGTGTGGCCAAACAATAGAAGGCCAACGTTCTTTACACATTGCAGTGAAACGATAACAACTGAAAATATTCGACGCACACAAAACTGCACAAACATCGAGAAAACGTTTGCTATCAGTGATTTTTTTTTGTAAGCGACATACGCTTTGTTCAAAATTTTATTGTAAAAAGAAAAATAAATTAATGAACATAATTGAAAAAGAATTTCAAATTTGGGAAAAAATATGTGAAATATTGACCTTTTGATAATTAATAATTGTAAAAAGACATCACAGTAGTTTTTCAAACATTATCTTTGCCTTTCTTTCTTCATTACAAGAATAATTCAATTGCGTATTTGTTTGCTTTTGATTACATCTAAATTTTGATTACGCAATAAAGGAGAATATCTTTTTTTTAGCTTCTGTTGCTCAACGGTGGTCATTGAAAATTGAAGGGTGTTCAAATCGGTTCACTGGGGTCTTGGACCGGTATTTTGAATAAGTGCTCGCTTATTTTCTACGTTTAAGTCACGTGTATATTTACAATTTTTTAGTTTGCAAAATGATGTTTTTGTTTAAAAAAATTGAAAAACATGTTTTTATAATGGAAACAGCTATTGGCACTAAGAACTGGATTCACGTGAAAATGATTTGGAACCAACGAAATATTAATTGTCGTTGAAATAAACTCTGATATAGCTGTCGTAGTAAAAAAAGAAGCAACAAAAAGAAAGCATTTGTTTGCGATGTAAAAAATGGCAAAACAGTCTTTTTTTCTCTACTCCCAGTTATGGCACCGAATTGTTTTTTTTTACATATTACTCCATCGGGAATTCGGTTATAAACTAGATTTGGGAAATGTTTTACAATTCAATGGTCCCCTCTTAACAATTCCATTAAAAGATTCAAACTATTAACGTCTCCTTCTCTATGTTTGGTCGCGAGCGATTCTTTGGCCACTTGACAGACCCTTTCCAATTCGGGTATTCTCAATAGTATTTCACCGAATTTCGAAGGATGATTGGGATAATTAGATCTCACGTACGTTTGGAGGGCTTCGAGAACTTGCTTTTGACAAATGTCTACTTTTTCTTTTTCTTTTAGACCAGATGCATCTGCAAAGAATATATTTGATTTAAAGCTTCATTCCATTCATTGGTTATAAAAGTTATCTCACCTGAAGTTAAAAGGCTAATAACCTTAAGACAGACGAATTCGCATCCGTCTAACTGCAGTTTGGACAATTGATTGGTTAGATTAACCATTCTTTCAATGACAGCCCCGATGCCGAGCTGCCGTGCTTCCGACACAGAAACAGACCTGTCTGAAGAAATTCTGATCGTTTCTGGCGTTGACATGGAACGGTAACAACAACTGAGAAGCAGCAATTCGCACCATGAGTTGATTAAAAGCGCGATTTGATCGTCCATAGATATGTCTTTAAACAAGGGAAGACTTTTACACCACTTCACTATCTTATATAGCCTGTTATCAGCGATATTGCAAAGATTGTTTAAGCTTTCATCGAGGCTATTGCATGCGTTTGACGAATGATTACTACTTTCATGATTATGATGCTTTTCGTTACTGCGATCTTTATGCCAAAGATATTCGACAGAAAGTATGTCTTGGATGAGTTGTGGAATTTTCGGCGGACTGGGCGTCGTTCTTGACGATAATCCATTGCTATTGGCATTCGAAAAATAACTTGGTTCTTGTTTCATCTCAAAATCAATAGGAGATTCATCAGCACCAGAATTTCGGTAATCGATGATGCCGCTGCACCCACTGCCATCGGCGGTGAATGTGTTTGTCTCATGATCAAGTGTGTTTGTGCTTGAATTGCTTTCGCTCGGTGTCGGCATTGAACCATAACCGAGAACAGTTGGAGGCGATAAAGTATAAGAACACTGATAAGTGCTGCGACCGCCTCGCGTGCGATCTTCGCGTATCGCTTCAAGCTTCATTCCCATTTTGAGACACTTTTCAAAACGACATGCGGGACACTTCTTCCGGGTTCCGATGCTGACGGGACAATTGGCACCGCGTAAACAAACATAATTTTTCTTGTTCTGTACCGTGCGTTTAAAGAAACCTTTACAAGATTCACACGAAAATATGCCGTAATGAAAACCGGAGATTCGATCGCCGCAAACTGGACACGGACCGGAAAGGAGCTGTTGACGTGAGAGGCCGGGAGTGACCGAAACGGGCGCTGCGGAGAACGATAATGAATTGACTGAAGTGACCGTTGTCACAGCGTTTTCGGACGAAGAGATGAATGGCGACGGACTCGGCGTGGGCGTGTTTCGTAGGCGACCGTTGTCCATCGAATGACTGCGGGGTCCGTTGCATGGCGAGGCGAAGTCCGAAGTGGACGACTCGTCGGACGCCGACGATGTCGCTGTGAACAAAGACAGTGAGAGGGAAACGGAGAGGCGAACAACGAACCTGTCGAGCGAAGATCTTGCATTGAGTGCGGGGAACAATGCTCCAATACATGGCGCTGTGCGGAGGCCGCGGACGAAACTCCCGACGAGGAGCACGCGTAGGCGAGCGAAGAGCACATCTCGACATCGGACGAGAGTTCGAGCGGCGGTCGCGGCCTGAGTTCGGGCGTAGAGCTCGCGCTGCGCGTGCAGCGGTCGCTGGCGTCGAACGACGGACTCGAGGCCGGCCGCAGAGCGGGGGGCGCGCCGATGGATTTGATGACGGTTATCGCGCCGTTTCCGGCCGACGATTGCGCGGCCGCCGACTGTGCGAACGACGTGAGGGCAGACGACAAATCCATCCGCTCGCGAGTCGCGACCACTGCGATGTTCGCGGAGGGGCCGCGCATCAATTGCGCCCCGTCCGTCGAGGCGTCGCCACTCGTGCGTCCGTTCGCGCACTCGCCCACCGCTCGCGGGTTCACTGTCCGCGGCGGACCTTCCCTTGCTCAGTGTCTGCGAGTGTTTCCGTCCCGTGCAGCACGCGCTCTTAGCGCCTTATGTGTGTGCTGCTCTATGCCCGGCACCGCACTCTCCGCACTTGCCTCACCCGCGGAAGCAGCAACCGCGCGCGGCTTTTCTTTCACTTTCAGATCCGTGAACGCGCTGTTCGCATATTTTTCATCGCTTCTCGACTAATTGTAGAGTTTAAAGCGAGCGAAAAGTGGCTTTGCCGTTCACTTCTCGCTTTGCCCTTTTCATTACCATCTCAAAGAACACCTAATTTATGGCCGATAATCACTGCTTACCGACTCATCGCGCGATTCGTCGCCCGCGGCCGTGGCCGCCGGTGTTCGGCATACATACGCTCGCTGCTTCTCGCCCCTCGCGTGAATCACTTTTTTCGGCACTTTGTTTTTGTCATTCTTTCGCAAACTTTTTAATTCTAACTTTGCTTGACAATTGTTTTCAAAATTATCGGCTTTATCGCTTTGTCCTGATTTTATTTACGCGATTTAACGGTTGAAGAGCATTGCTATTGACTTCTGTCTCATTTTTCTTTCATTAAATGGATAAGTGCTTAAATTATGAAATCACTCGTTTAATTCGCATTGCACGAACAAAACATAATCTCGTCTCGGCTCATAAAGCTGCTAACTTTAGTTTCCTGCGCTTCTTTGTGTTCTGCTTTTTGTTCGCTTCAAACCCACAGATATCAGCGAGACGCTATTACGTAAGAAGTGGTGAAAGAATGGGCTTTGTAGGTGTTATGAACCTTATGTAAGAGATTATTGTTGCGTGTTGTGTTGCATACGTTTTACGACACTGCGGCTGATTCGATAGCGTTTTATGTACACTTCCATTTATGGAATAACGATGATAGCGAATGAGCGAATTTGTTGCATTAAACTTTCAAGTCGCTGATTTACGGCTTCTCTTTCGAACTAATTTACTTTTATTTATTTGAAAATCGTTTATTGAAAATATATTCGACGAATTTCGAAATTCAAAACGAAACGAGTGAAACAAATCACTTATTCTTTAGTAATTTAATTTAAAATGCTAAACGAGAACCGAATATTTAAAAGCGATCAATCATTAGAACTTTTCCAAACTTTGTTTTATCGTTGTTTGAGTATTATTTAAAAAATCGTAACCCTTTTAGAGGAACAGCGAAGAATTAACTTTGCCGAAGTGAGCTCTGTTTTAAACGTTTTGATATACGAGCTATAAAAGAACGGAGAAAAAAGCAGCGAGACGTGTTTAAAATTCACCCTTTTTAAACGCGAAAAAAAAATTAAAAAGCTTGAAAGTTTAGCTTTTAAAGTGAAATTTAAATCATTTCTCAGCATTTTAAACTAATCTCTTGTTATTAGACTTAGTATAAATACAGAATTGCATGAAAAATTATTTTATGACATAAAAGGCAAGTTTTCGTCAAAAATGCAAACATTACAATTTTGCTACTTTAAATGCATAAAGTCAAAGTTTTCAATAGTTTTACTAGTAAATTTTTATTCAAAATTCTGAATTTCATTCATTTTCGTTTTTAAAGGTAAACTTTTTATTTTAAAAATGAAGTTTTTTAATTTAGCACATTTGGTAGTTTGTTCCGCAAGTACAGTGAAATGTATTGTATGTGGAAAGAAAATAATCTTCCACCTTATTATTGTTTTAAATCTTAATTTAACCGAAATCAATTTTATTCAATCTTAACTTCTTTACTTCTTCAATCTAAACTCTAACCTAATTTAATTTAGTCTTAAAATTTTTATTTCAAAATTTTGTTTTTTTGAATTTAAAATGAAGCTTCAATCAAATAAATCAAAAATTATTCAATTAAAACGACTAAGCAAATGAATTAAATGTCAGATGTCGATTTCTAAATGCTATCGAAATAATAACTAGCTCAAAAATTTCTATTAAAAAACTTTCGAAGTAAAACCTTGGTCAAATATTAAAAACACATTAAATCTAAATAATGTTTAAATTTAAAAAATTATTAGATAAGATGTTTTTTATTTCTAATTTTCGTTTAAGGATTAATGACAAAGGCTTATCCGAAAAAATCAAAAATTTTTATTTTTTTGTTTTGTTAGCTAGTAGTTTTTGCATATTTTAATGCATAAATGTAAATTTTTTCGTGCATAAATGCATACATAAATTCAATTTTCAATTGCATAAAAGTACTAACAAGGACCCCATTTGAATGGTTCCAGAGCTTTTCTTTCAAAAGTTTGCCCTAACACAGATACAAATGCGGCATTAAAG
>NCKU01004518.1:0-12120 GCA_003675995.1 Dinothrombium tinctorium | reverse complement strand
TGCGAAAGGTAGCGAAGCTGTCGCCAATGATTAGCCGAATCAGTTCTGCTACTGACGAGTAGTGATCGAAGCTATACCACTCTATGAGGTGACAGCGTTATCGCATCGATACTAATGGCGAGCGCTTGTTTACAGAGACAACGAGATGAACGACTGGAAAAGTCAGTTGAAGTTGCCCCCGAAAGACCGTCGAAAGAAGACCACCGATGTAACTGCGACGAAAGGAAACGACTTTGAAGAGTTTTGTTTAAAACGCGAATTACTAATGGGAATATTCGAAAAAGGTTGGGAGAAGCCGTCCCCTATTCAAGAAGCGAGTATTCCGATCGCGCTTCTCGGCCGCGACGTGTTGGCACGTGCCAAGAACGGCACAGGCAAGACTGGTGCTTACGTGATTCCGGTTCTTCAGCGAGTAGACCCTACAGAGAATCATATTCAAGCTTTGATCATAGTGCCCACTCGAGAGTTGGCGCTTCAGACGAGTCAAATCTGTATTGAGCTGGCTAAATACATGAACGCACGAGTAATGGTGACCACAGGCGGTACCAATTTAAAGGACGACATAATGCGAATATATGAGAACGGTGAGTTTTAAGTCAGCAAAGGACAACGCTGGGTGCAAATGGCTAGGTTAAGGTAGTAATTAATTCAATAAAGTAACAAAATCCAATAAAGGATATTTTTTGAATTCGCAACGTGTTTAAGCGAGCTCATTTTAATAAATATCCATATTTTTATTGCATCTTGTATTGAATTAACTACTCCCTTAAACTAACCATTAGCATCCACCGTTGTCCATTGCTGGTTTTAAGCGAGTACTCTTCGCATTCCGACCATTTTGTCGCCACTTCATTAACATTCAAAACCGCTGTTTCTTTGTGTATAATAAATAGTTCACATAATAATTGCAACTCCCGGTCGCATACTGGACCTAATGGAGAAGAAAGTGGCGAAAATGGACAAATGTAAAATGCTTGTGCTGGACGAAGCTGATAAGCTACTTTCTCAGGACTTTAAAGGAATGCTTGATACCGTGATTTCATTTTTACCCAAAGATCGGCAGATACTTCTTTACTCTGCAACGTTCCCATTGACAGTGGAAAACTTCATGGTTAGTATGAGTCGATGTTGTGTTGTGTTGGCGTAGCAAATAACCCTCTCTAATCTGATGTGTACCTGCAGAAAAAGCATCTTCACGAGCCTTACGAGCTGAATCTAATGGAAGAGCTGACATTAAAAGGCGTGACACAGTACTATGCTTTTGTACAAGAAAGACAAAAAGTTCACTGTTTGAACACGTTGTTTTCAAAGCTGCAAATAAATCAGTCAATAATTTTTTGCAATTCAACTCAACGCGTGGAGCTGTTAGCCAAGAAAATTGCCGAACTCGGATATTCATGCTATTATATTCATGCGAAGATGTCGCAACCACATCGTAATAGAGTCTTCCACGATTTTCGAAATGGCTTATGTCGCAACCTGGTCTGTTCGGGTACGTTTTTCTTCTTTTTTGTGTTTGTGTTTTTCTCTCTCTCTTTTTTTTGATGCAAAAATTTGCGTTCGATTGTTTACATGTTGGACTAACAGAAGCTGTGTTTTCGTTGTAGATTTGTTCACGCGCGGTATCGACATTCAAGCAGTGAATGTTGTGATTAACTTTGATTTTCCTAAAATGGCGGAAACGTATTTGCATCGCATTGGTCGTTCGGGTCGCTTCGGTCACCTAGGTATAGCCATAAATCTGATCACATACGACGACCGTTTCACCTTGCATCGCATCGAATCCGAGCTGGGAACTGAAATTAAACCAATCCCGAAAGTGATCGATAAGTCGCTTTACGTTCCAGAATTTCAAATAGAAGAAAATGAGAACGAAAACAATTCGAAAAAGTAACACGGTTTCTGCACAAATCAGCATCATTCCCTCATCGCAAAGTAGAAGTGAGGGACTCTTGTAAATATCTATTTGATGATTGTTAATAGAAATTATATAACGAACCTTTTGTGCTCATAATTTGGATAATAACTGCGAAAATGAAAAAGTTATTGTGGCAAACTCGACACAAATAAGCAAATGATTGTTTACCTCTTAATAAGATTACTGTAAAGATCTCAAAGTGAAGCAACACAAACGCCACGAACTATTGTGAACGGAGCCCTCATCGCAAATGACAAGCGGCAGCGAACATTGTTTAAGCTTCCTCGAATCGCAAACGGAGGCTTGCTCCGATCGGCGGACGACCCGAGGTGTGCTCGGAAGCTTGCACCCAAACTACGTCGGTTGTCGCTTGCGTTGAGGGCTCCTTGCAACTTGTAAATAGAACTGATTTGTATTATCAAGATTTTCAACTTTATTAATGTGAATTCTCCGAATCGATATCAACTTGCGTCCGAAGCCGAATGTGATGAAATTTCGGAGAAAATTCTAACAAGTGATAGAGACATCGATATTGACTCGAAAAGTGCGTGTGCACCAAACTTATCCACTATCACTTTACCTTAGTGTGACTTGTATTCGCGCCTCGACTTCAAAGGCTTCGGTAAATGAAAATGAAGAAAAGTTCAAAGGACCAATTTATCAGCATCATTCAGTGTTGAACGAAGACACACGAAGAGCACAGCTTGGGTCATCTGCCAACAAGCGTCCGAAGAAGAGAACGCATCGAAAACAGTGAATTAGTTGAACCAAGTAGCGATCAAAGAACGTCTCCACAACGACAACAGCAGTTAAAACCATGTTGTCTTCTTCGAACGTTTGCTCTCATTCGATGAGAACGAAACGGTCCATAAACCGACCGAATCTAGCTCATCGAATCGAGATTCCGAAACTTTATATTTTCTTTTCTACTCGTTCTCTTTCTTTCTTTCTCTCTTTCTCTCTCTCTCTCTCTCTTTCTCTTTTCTCAACTCGTTCTAAAGTTACGACTTTTTGTTAAATTCTAAATTTGTTTTGAGTTAGAGTCTCTAAATTAAGGCTTATTTTTTCACGCCTATTTTAAAAGTTCGAAAGTTCGAAATTATTGTTTGATCTTATTTCTGATTTCTGAAGCATCGAAAAACGAAAGCTACGAAGTGCGGACTCTCTTAAACAGTTTGTAAACCTCATTGTGAAGAAACAGAATAAAATAACTTTGTGGCTTTCACTGCATTATCTGCTTTCTGCAAAAGCTTCGTATCAATGTGCAGCAGCCAAGACTCGCTCACTGCGTTCGAATATTTTTTCGAGAAGCAGTTCTCTTCACTCGAACACAATCGCGAGCGGAATCGTGAGCGAAAATAAATTCAAACTGATTTCGACTGCTTTCTCTCGATTCACAGCACATTACACTCGTGTAATTTGCAATCGCTTCCGAGTTCAGCGTGTGCTCGTTGACATGTATTGACAATGAAAGCTCGCGAGCATCCATCCACTGCCATCCACTGCTCACTTTCTCGTGCACTTGCTTAAACGCATTCGCTAAATATGATTTATGCCCTGAGACCACTGTCAAATGCTGCTGCAAAACGCCCGCTCCTCGCTCCCCTTCTCTTCGCCTTAGCTGCTCGTTGTCTCACTCGCTGCCCTGCCAACACGCTACTGCAACTATTCTAATCTCTGCTTTATGTCTTGTTCATCTCGCTTTTTTCTATTTTATAATTCAATTTTTTTGTCCAGAAAACATTTCAAAACATGGCTTCTTCATGTTTTCATCTCTTCTATTCAATTTTCTCAAATTGCTCTCAAGGTTTCGACTCTTCTCGCAAGTGTTTCCAACCAAATTTATTTTTCACTTCATTGTCCTATTTTCACTTTTAAATTTTTTTATTTTATCCAGCAATTTGTTTTTATAACTTTTAATCTTTACACAACTAACTTTACATTTTCTTATCATTCCAGCATTTGTATTTTGATTTCATTTTTGGTTTTATCTTCTTTTTTCTTCAGTCTTCAGACGTCTAATCTAATTGTATGTCGCGTTCTAAACTTACTTCTCGATTCACTTAATTTACTTGATTATTTATGTCTACTTTTCTTTTTCTCTGTTTGAATTTCGAGTTTAATTTATTCGTCTTACAATTTTTATAAATGATGCAAGTAATTATTACAAACTTTGCAATTTTCTGTTTTTTATCATATTTTGAATATTTGAATTCTTAACTTTTTTTTTGCAAATTGACTTTCTGATAAAGTCATTAAACTTCTTTGATTTTATGTAAAATGTTTGTGCAAGTGGTCGTTTATACTTGGAGAAATGATGCAAAAACACTCGAGAAATTTCACTGAAACGCTGTATGTTATGAACCTTTCGAATTCAGGCGTCGAAGCTTTCAATTTGTCACGCTTAATCTCGAGTCAGGAAAATGTTATCAGCCTTCTTGTTTTTCCCAATTTCAATTTTGCTCGGCAAACAATTTGAATAGATTGTTGAAATATTAACAATATTCGAAGCGCTGTTTTGTTTGTAACGATCTGTGAAAACTTTTTGGAATATTTTTACGATTAGATTTGTGCAAAATTTTGCTTTGTGGCAGGCTTGTCGCAATCGATGAACAAAATCAGAATAAAGGTAGCGAAAATGTTTCTCTTCAATTCGTTCAGATCAAAATTTATTTTTAGCGCATCCATTAAAGCAATTTAATGATTTAATTTTGATTATGTGTTCGTTATTCAATATCTAAAGATGGAAGGTTTCCATTACTTTATAAGCAGATCGATGGCATTCGCCAGCTCAAAACTCTTCGGCTGTTCGAGTTACGAGCTTTAAACACTTGTTCATTTGATATTCGAAATTATTCTAGACAACGTTGCGCTTATTCATTGAATTCGAATGCAAGTGAATATTTAAAAGTGAAAGCAGTGCCGCTAAGAATAAATTTGATAAAAATTCCGCTTGACGCTAGTTAATCAAACTTCAAATATAAGTCAATCGAGTTTGTTTCAAAATGAGTTTTACGATTGCCATTTTAAAAACTTTTCCTCTCATAATATCGCTTGAAGATAAGAATTTTTTTCACACGTAAAATTACATTATGCCTACGTAAGTTTGATTATTTTAAATTTTTTTGATTTTTTTTATGCACTTCGCGATTGTTGATTGTTCAACAATCTTGTTAGGAAGAGATTATCAGACGGACTTGTTTCAATATTGTCGATTAATGCTGAAAAATTCGGATAATCGCGCTATCGCCACTTGAAACATTTGTTTTCTATTATAGCGTGTGCATTGTGAATCTTCAGCTATCACTCGAATGATGAGAGAGCATTTGGTGAACGCTCAACACGAGATACTCGTTAGTAGCGCGATACGCTTATCGTTAAATTTCACTAAGTACTGCGTAAGGAAGAAATTTTTTTCTAATAGCTCAAAATTTAAAAACAAGTCGAAAGCACAAAACGGCGAAGATTAATAATGTGAATGCGCGCGCTTCTATGTGTGTGTGTGTGTGTGCGTAAACTGAATATAAAATTTTTTTCCAAAATCCTATTTTTATCTATAAAAAAACTTTCGAGAAAAACTGAACACGAAAGCGATTCATTTGGTAACCGAAGTAAATTTAGCGCGTATCTCTTAACGCGAGTATCTTCTAAAGCGAATTTATTTTTAGAGAAGAGAAGTGGGTGTCGAATTGCTTCATCGCTGTTGATTCAATGTTTTGCTTCATCTTTAAGTTGATTTAGCAAAATTTCAAATTTGATTTTCAAAAAAAAATTAATCGAGTGCCCAAAATGGCGCACTAATTACGCATAATTAACGTTAATGAAGCAGTTTGCCCGAGAACACAGTTCACATTTGCTTTTTTCATTGTTAAATAAACGAGAGATTAATAACGTGCGTATGTGTCTTATGATTTTCGCCTGAATCGGAGTACATTTTTTTTGCGTACAATGAGTTTCAATTTGAAAAAGTGAAAGCGGAGCGAGTTTAGAGAGTGAGAAAGATGATCGAAAGCCAAGTTTTTTCTTCTTCTTCATTCAACTTTAATCGGTTGAGAGAAGAATTCGAGCGATGTTCGTGCTTCAAAAGTTTTCGAGAGAAGTTTGCAGAAAAGTAGCGCATTGCATTGCGAAAGAGAGAAAATGTTTGCAAACAAACGCAAAATGCTCGATCAAAGAAGGAAAAAAAGCTTTTAATTAAGATCACAATCGCGAGCGTCGAACAAAAAGCTTCGTGAGTTTACTTCCATTCGCAATTGAAGCGCGAAGCATCAGCGAACGCGTGAATTGCGAGCGCATCGCACGTGCACCCGTCGCGAGGGGCAACTGCGTTCGGCGGACGATCAGCGCTTCGTTTCGGCACACGAAGCGGTTGTTTACCGATTCGCGAGACGACCAGAAACGAGTGCGGAATAAATGCGAACGCTGCTCTCTCCCGAATGTGTGCGTGAGTCAAATGCAACAACAACAAAAATGTTTGTTGGAATGTTGGAGCGAACGACGATCGCGAATGGCGTTGTGTTCGCCGACGACGAGTAACGAGCGATAAGCGTTTCGCTTAAAAGCGTTACACATAAATCGGGTGGTGTTCGAGTGTCATTTTCGATGGGCGGCGAGTGAGAAAAGTAGACAAAACTGTGGTGACATTCTCTGCTCGTTTTCTGCATTTATCGCACACTCTCTGTTTTACGTTTATTCGATACTTGTACTCGTCGAGAGACACAAAATAGGAAGCGAACACTTCGCTTATTTTAGTCTTCCATTCAATTCGTTCACTCAGTGCTCGTTTCGCGTTTTCGCTCTTCGCAAAACATGAGTAAGTTTCGCTCTTCGGCCGCTGGCCATTGACTTACGCTTTCACTTTTGCAAAAGCTGCGAACGAAGCGTTTGTCACACTCTCCACCAACGACACTTACTGTTTGGGAGCACTCGTTTTGGGACATTCGCTCCGAAATGTGAACACCACTCGAACTCTGGTTATTCTCATCACTTCTAGCGTTTCGCAACGAATGAGGTTTGCTTTCTCTTTGTTGTCAAAAGTTGCCTCTGCTTATCTACCTTTTGCAGAAACATCCTCTCGACGGTATTCGATGTCGTTAAAGAAGTGAATTTGATCGACAGCAAAGATGAGACTATACTTGCTTTGATGAAGCGGCCGGAATTAGGTGTGACGCTCACCAAACTACACTGTTGGCAACTGACCGAGTATTCAAAGTGTGTGTTTTTGGATGCCGACTGTTTAGTTTTAAAAAATATTGACGAACTTTTTGAGAAAGAAGAATTATCGGCTGTAGCCGACATCGGATGGCCCGATTGCTTCAACACAGGTGTATTCGTGTTCAGGCCATCGCAAGAAACTTTCTCACAGCTTGTCGCTTTGTTGGCGAAAGATGGTTCTTTCGATGGAGGCGATCAGGGTTTGCTCAATATGTATTTCAGCGATTGGGCGCACAAAGACATCTCGAAACATCTTTCGTTTATTTACAACATGAGCTCATTGAGTGTGTACTCATATCTTCCAGCTTACAAACAGTTGAGTAGCGCAAAAGTTGACCACTTCTCATTGAACGCCCGCTTAGATTCGGTGCCAACGTGAAAGTGGTGCACTTTATTGGCTCAATGAAGCCGTGGATGTATGGGTACAATGCCAACACGGGTGAAGTGAAAACGCCTCCATTCTGTCGCGACGTACAAGCTTTGGAACATATCAGTTTGTGGTGGCAGATATTCATGAGCAAAGTACAACCTCAATTGTCGCCGGAATGTGTAAGTTTCGAAATGACTTTTGCTTTGTTTTCCATTTTGTTTCCATTAACTTGAATGTCACCTTCTAACTCGTATTTGTTTAAATTTTGCTCTAACGTTAATGTCGAAGTAACATGTGTAATGTTCGTTCGTAAAGGATCCGTACACAAAAGTAATTTCAAATTGATTTCATTTTGCATCATTCGCACTAACTCCGATACAATTGCAGAGCGGCTTAGCGGCCGATTTGTCGCGATTGAAGATCGGAGAAGGTTCGGGCGAGTATCAGGGAAGCAGCGCGCCCGTCGACGATAAACAGAGAAGAGCGAATTGGGAAAGCGGAAACGTCGACTATTTGGGCGCGGACAGATTTGAGAACATACAAAAGAAATTAGATGAGGCCATCTCGAAACCGAAGTAGTTTTATTTCTAGTGTTAACAAAAATTATTTATCGGTGCCTAAATACGTTGTTTAGTCACAAATTTTCAACTTTTGTTTATAATCTGAGTTTTAACGAATAAAGCGCTTTTAACTCTACCTTTTAATCCTCTTCGATGCCTATCTCTTCCAACAGCGCTTTCTTCGATTGTTGACACTCTTCGAGGAACTGATCGATGACATTTTCGGCGAGTCGCTTTCGACCCTTCCAAACGCTTTTTTGCTTTTCCAACTGTTGGCGAACTTTTTCGTATTCCTTACGACTCGCGCTCAAATCTTTCGATTTGAACTTTTCCAGTTTTGCGGTGATGTCGACTATTGTTTTCTCATTAGTTTCGCATTGCTCTTTGAGCTGTTTGGTTGTCAACTCGTTGCTCAACGAATCAAGTTCGGCTTGTTTCGCTTTCAATTGCTCTTCGCATCGTTTCAACTTATCGCTCAACTCGACGATCTGTTCATCCATTTCGCGCAACTTCTCGTCGGACACCGAATCGATGATTTGCTGATTAACGAAATAGATTTTCTGTTTGCCGTTGACTTTCTCGCAAACTTTGCCCTCTTCGCAAAGTGCTTCCATCGCTTTGGTCACCGCTGCCTTTCCGTACTCTTTGTGCAGATTGTTGACGACATCAGTCACACTGTACGGACGATTGCTGCTCGAAAGATACTTCAAAATCGCGCCGTTCGCATTCTCTTTGCCTTTCGACATTTTCACGCTTTTTATTCGTTTTTTCGTGCTTTTCGAACGATGCTTTTCGTTCGAATTTCGTTTCAAAAACGCGCCTTTTGCGTTCGCGAAAGCGCCATCGGTTGGCGCCGAGCGCAAACGCCGACCGCACGTTGAGAAAAGAAGGCGAAAAGTGAATTTGCGTTTCAATCGCGAAAGAATGGCGAAAAAAGCGAAAAGACGTACAGAACGAACGGCGAACGCGGAGAAGAAAGAGAATCCGTTCGAGCGACAAGTGAACAAAGTAAAGCACGCTGCTTTGGGCAGGAAAGTGTGCCGCAATGAGATCGGCAAACCGTTCGAATCGAGGGCGAAAGCGTTCAAAAAGCGCAAAGAAACTCTTTTCAATGAGTATTTAAAGAGAGACAAACGTGGAAAAGGTGTTGTCGACAATCGACTGAAGCAAGACGCTCCAGAAGGTGCCGCTTTGCGCAAAGCTTCTGTTTGGAAATTGAAAAATAAGTTGAACAACGAACACTTTTCGTTAACCCATAAAGGAGTCGATTTAAGCGAAGCCAAATTGAACGATAACTTCTCGGATTTAGAAGATGACGACAATGATTTCGATCTGTTGCGAAGAAGTGATTACGTTGAAAGCGCTCATTTCGGTGGTGGTGAAGGTGGGGCGGCAAAAACTGCTAAAGATTTCGTCAATGAAATCATCGCTGACAAGAAACAGAAGCAGTTGGAAAAAGAAGAGACTATCGAACTCACTGAGAAGCTGGATCAAGATTGGGCTAATGTCAGAAATTTATTGAGACATAAAGGACCGAAAGTCGATCAGAATATTGAAAAAACTGATTACGATTTACTCGTCAAACAGTTAAGCTTTAATGATAATCAGAGGAAAGCTAATATTCCAATCGTTCGCAAAGTTGATGACTCTGAAGAGATGAGACCAGAAGTTGCGCGGAGTAAAAGTAAACTTTTTCTCGAGAAAGTTGATTTAATGATTCAGAACCAGGAAACTTCGCAAGTTTCTGACTGTTTAAAATCTTTGTTAGAATTCGAAAATTTAAATTCCTCTGTATTGAGTGAACTTAAAGATAAGCTGTCGAACATTTCACCAAACGAGATTTCTGTTCAATCTCTTTCACTTCTGAGCATCTGTTCTGTTTTTCCTCCTCTGAAAAACTTAGTCCATCTCAAGTTAATTCAGTTACTTCAAAGTCCAAAGTATAATTCAGTGAGAGACTTTGTTAAGTGTTTGTGTTTGATAAAATTTATCATGAAAATTTTAGAAGGAAAATTTATCCCAGAGTTAATTCACACCTTACGAAATTGTTTTGTTTTATGTTGCGGTGAGAAATATTTTCACTTATTTTTGCCGGCATTCAAAGCTAAAAAAGTTAAAATTAACTTATTGATGTTAAATGAATTTTCATATCTTCAAAGTGAAAATGATATTAGTGACTTAGATTTATTCTCAGCTTTTGATTCAAATGTAGAATTTGATGATGACAATTTAACAAAATTACGTGTTATAAAAGCCTTATTCACTTTGACCGAAAATGTTATCGAAAATTATCGAAATTTGCCTTCCTTCAATGAAATGTTTACGGACATCAAGGACTTGGTGAAACACATACGCTCAAACGTTTCTTCGGTGAAGGAATTACAAACAATGGCAGAAAATGTGCATTCGCAATTATGTTCGAAAAAAGAGCGTCAGTATCTGTTTCGAGAGAAGCCAAGACCTCTTATGTTGCCAATGTATGAACCGAAGATCGAGAGTAGAAGGCCTGAGGATTCAAAGAAAAAACTTGTGAAAAAATATAAACGCGAATTCAAAGGAGCGCAGCGAGAATTGAAGAAAGACACGCAATTTATGAAAGACGTTTGGTTGAAGGAGACATTACGTAAAGACGAGGAGCGAAAGCGAAAAGTGAAGCAGCTAATGGGCGAACTGTCGACAGAACTCGGACTGTACAAAAAGAAAAAGAAAAGACGATAAAAAACAGTTTTTCTCATTAAACTTCATGATAAAGTACAGCCTGTACAGAAATAAAGTGATAAATTTTTTATTAACTTATAACTTTGCCAAGAATCTATTAAAAAAAATTGTTTTTCAACACATTTGAGTCTGAATTAGGCTACAGTTCAAAGTAAAATATTCAAAATGTTTTTTCACTTTTATTTGATTCTATCCGCTTCAGGCGCACGCAACGATCGTTCCCCTTTTGCAGACGCTTTTCACAAATGTTGTCGTTTTAAGTTTGAAAAACTTTTTCGCAGTGCAATTCGTTTTCGAGAGAAGAAAGCGTTTTTTCGAAAATGGAGCAAATGACAGTCGAACAATTGGAACGAAGTGCCATAGAATTGGCCAATTTGGGCATTCATTTCGACGCGAACAAACAGTGGGAACCCGCCTTGTTTTATTATAAGGTATTGCCTTTTTAATACGTAATATTAAATATTAAATGAATCTCAAAAAATTGTTTATCTTTGCATTGTTCGCCGCCAAAAATATGACTTTTTTCAATTAAAATTAAACAGCGTTTAAGCACAATCATAGGCTGAGTAATCATTTAAGGTGCGCAAACTTGATTTACTATCCATTTTCCATCTAGTCATTCATGTTTTGACCTAATTTTTCCGAACAATTTTGAACGATTTAATTTCGAAAGCAAATCACTCGATTAGTTGTGTTGATTAACTCAATTTGCTGTTGATTGCGCGTTTTTCAATGCTTCACTTTATTCGGCTAGAAAAGTTTCTATCACTTCAATTTCAATCTTTTCTGTAATTTAAAAGCATAGAGATCAGGGCAAATGCTCTCCTCTTTACAAAATGTGAAATAACAATGTGGCCTCAAATTATGGCACAGAACATGAGTAAATTTTAGGCTAAGCTTTTAATCTCTCCATCTAAAATTTCACGTTATAGAAGCCCCAAACAAGCCTCTTCTATTACGTATTTCAGCTCACAATCATATTCTCGATACTTAGACTTGTCACTAATTGCAAGAAACTTTACTAATTGACCATTTCAAGCAAAAAAACTTTTTTAAAATTTCGGTCTGAAGTTCATAAAAGTGAATAAAAAATGCCAATTATAAAAAAATATTATTTATAATTTCGAGACGTTAATTTCACGATTTTAATGTTATCATTTCACACACAATTAATGCTCACCTAGTGATTATATATTTGCTAGAATGTAAAAATGAGCTTTGGTAACCATTTTGCTACTCGTTGCTACCTGTCAAGATAAAAAAATTTTCTGTGAAAAAATTTGTCTCAATTTTTTATATTTTTTTCCTTTTCCTTTTCCAATCTTTTTGGAAAATAATTT
>NCKU01004517.1:0-12120 GCA_003675995.1 Dinothrombium tinctorium | reverse complement strand
AAAGATCAAATTTTTTCGTTTGACCGGTAAAAAGTTATTCGACTTTATATGTGGTGCGTTTTAATTCACACACCCTGTAGATCACTTAAAAAGATTTCACAAAGGAGTGTTAAAGAAATGTGTGAAATAGATGTGGAACAGGATGAAAATAGAAATCCCATACCTGCCCCTATCCGTAAGTTAATCAGCTATCGCGTCCCATAAATCCCTTAAGTCGGCAATATACCTATTCATTCATTCCTATTTTCCTTCAAGATTTATGTTAGCACAAGAAAAAAGGCTTAGAAACCTCCTCCTATCGGTATTTTATCCGAAACTACCAATATAAAGTTACGGGTCAAACAAATTTTTACTGGTTATACAGGTTATACGGGGTTTACAGGTTAAGGTAAGGCACTTGTTTTCCTTACGGAATGAGCGGATTTGGGATGATATGATTTTGCCCATGTCGCGTTTCCACCTCTAGTGTGAACTACCTTGCAAAAATTTGATGAAAGAATCAATTTTTAATTTTTCATTATATTAAATTTTTTCAAAAAATGATAGTTTAAAGCAACTAAATGATGAAAAGTCCAGCAATATTTTAGAGTCTCTTATGTTTATTTTTTCGTGAATGCGACATGAATGCATTCACTTAATCGTGAGTGTTTCGTGAATTCCACATTCACATTCATTATTGCATTCACTTTCGCATTCATTTCCACAACACTAGAATTTTTCTAATCTTTGTTTATAAGTAAAATGACTTTTATTGTTTAATTGGCTGATAAACTTCGTTACTTTCTTTTGAACTTTCTCTAGTTTTTCAACTTAAGATTTTGTCGGAATCCATGTAATTGATTCGTATTCTAATATCGACAGAAATGTTTTATAAGATTGAATAAAGTCAGAACCATCAAGACTTTTAAAAATATTTCGAATTCCGTATTTTTTTTATATGCTTTATGAAGACATAATTTGTATGATGATTAAAAGTTAATTTCTCACCGAAGTGTTTATGATTATTTACTTTCGTGATTTTCTCATTTTTGATAAAATATTTCGCTAATATTCCACAATTTTTGAAGGAGATTCTCAAATGTTCTTTTTTCGTTGAGTTTAAAGTGAGTGAATCAATTTCCATGAAGTCGATTAATTTTTTAATATTTTCTTTTATGTCTTTACAATCAGATGCCTTTTTAGTATTTTTTGCACGGATGATATCGTCTGCATATAAAAAATTCGAGATAACACGATAACAGTTGTAATGTCGTCAATATATTAATTAAATAAAATTGGCAAAGAGAACTTGAGTCCATCTTGAGGTGTTCCTTAATTTAAATAATAAAGTGAACGAAATTTTTCTTTATATTTATCCTTAAAGATAAATGATCAAGTAAATGCTAAAAATATGGGCTTTTCACTTTTGTAAAACGTAGATTTCTACCCCAAAAGTAATCAATCACAAAATAGGTTTTAAACTAAAAATATAAGATTAACGCTGCATATTGTAAGATTTTAAAGTAAAAAATCAAAAACTCGAACCTTCATAAAAAGCGCTCGAAGCGCTCCAAAATTTGTTCTCTTTTGATGTTTATTCTTTCTGTTTTTTTCATAAAAGATTATCTATTTTAATACGATTATTACGTGTTTTCAACTGGCGAGCAGTTAAATTATTTAAGATTTATTCAGATTCCTCTCTACAAAACAACGAACATGAGAAATTAGAGCAAAAGATTTTATAATTCAAAAAACCCACTGAAACGTGTGAATTTTCATAAACTTTTCTAAAGAGCAGAAATTATAAATCTTAAGTAAACCAAAATTTTAAAACATGTAAGTAACAAATTCTAATTGATGCTGCAGTTTTAATCTACTCGTTTGAATTCTGAATTCTTTCGAAGTGATCATAATTCTCATAATTCTGACTAAAAAATTGTGCAATTCACGCAGTTTCAGTATAGAGCTGTTTTGTTAAAAGGGCCCCAATTATATCAGAGGGAATGGAAAATGACGCAAACTACGCTGCCAACTTGTTTGAACGTTTCATGAGAACATATAGGTATCACTTCAACTATAAAAAGAACAGCATTCGAAGTTAGAATCATAAGTTCTAAACGATTCAAAAGAAAAATGATCAAAACCAGAGTTTTGTTATTATTCTTTGTTTTTACTTTTGATGCCCACAGTGCAAAAGCATATGGATATCACTATAAGAAACTTTATGTCTTTCCACAAGAAAATGAATTTCAACAACGCGTCAAAACTTATGCTCCTCAAATACAACAGCAGGTGCAAAAATACGCATCACCTTCAGCTTCGTTCTTGCCATATAGATCTCAACTGCGAAATGAACAACCAGTTAGACAACGAAAACCTATTGTTGGAACAGATTATTCTCAACACCAATATAGACGATCGTATTATCAAGAACCAATGGATGGACGAGTTTACACCAAAAAACGGTCAGTCGGAGTATATTATCCTAAAAAAAATTCGATTTCATCATACTTTATGCAACAACCATCAGTTGGAGCATATAACATCCATAAACCATCAGCTGAATTATTTAAGACCCATCGGCAATCGATCCAAACAAATAAACCTCAACAACAACAACAGCTTAACCGAAAATTTAATCAAAAATCATTAATTAAGCATCATGAAACGAAAAGAAAAATGAAGAAATCAACACCGTTAAAACAAATAAAAAACAAATTAAAATTAATTCAAACAGAGCAAGAGTCAAAACGAGCTAAAATTTCAGGACGAACATATGAGAAGAAAAGTTTTTATACTCAAAAATTACCAACTAATTCAGACAAATCAACTAACCCTTTTGAAAAATCAATTTTACGAAATGATCTCTCAAAAGCATCATTTATAAATTATGAATCTTCAAAACCAACGATCCACACAAATAAACCAAAAAAGCAACGAATCAACTTTAGAGGATCAAGAAAAACAACGGGTGATTTAAATGAATTAACAGGACAATGGCTCAAAAAATATAAACCTCTAAGATTAACTTTTGGTTCAAATGAATCTTATAAACTGTTAAAGAAAGGATTAAAGCAAATTAAATTATCAAAAGGACCATTTGAGAAGACAAGTTTCTCTAAATCGCAATCATATAATCCCTTCGAAAAATCCTTTTCATCAAATGATCCTACAAAAGCGTCAGTTACTTCAAATAAATATACAGATCAACCGATAATTTTAAATGAGCCGAAGAGCTCTTCGTCTATTTCAGATGAACCTACAGAAGCTACAACCGATTCAAGTGAATCAACAGAATTGAAAGATGAACCATCAAGCACTTCCACCGAAATAGATGAACCTACAGAAGCTACAACCGATTCAAGTGAATCAACAGAATATGAAAATGAACCATCAAGCACTTTTACTGAAACAGATGAACCTACAGAAGCTACAACCGATTCAAGTGAATCAACAGAATTGACACATGAACCATCAAGCACTTTTACTGAAACAGATGAACCTACAGAAGCTACAACCGATTCAAGTGAATTTAATCAAACAACAATATTAACATATGCATCTCAAACGTCACCCCTTTATTCAACCGAAACTAAACTACCACTTGAAGCAAAAAAATTTTATCAAATTAAACTATCAGAAGGACCATTTGAGAAAACAAGTTTCTCTAAATCACAATCATATAATCCCTTCAAAAAATCCCTTTCACCCAATGATCCACCATTTTATTCAACTAAATATCAAATACGATCTAAACCAATAAAGAAAATAAAGCTATCAAAAGAACCATTTTTGAAGGAATCAAAAATGCTCCCATTTTAAATTCAATTGCTCTGAAGATATTTTGAACAGTATGTTTAGAAACACACAAGATTATCAAGTTTCATAATTATGCTTTTCATGTATCTTTGATATTAACTATACTTTAGAGTATAATAAATGATCTGTGAGTGGCCTAGTCATCTAGAACATTTTCAAGTTTTAAACACTTTCCAAATTGTTGTATAGACTATCACTACGATATAAATATTAAATTATTGATGCAAAATTAATTTTCTTTTTTTCTTGCATAGTTAAAATCGTGAAAGGAGAGTTTTGAAAGAAAGCTGAGTTACTAGCATGCATCTCTAAAAGAATAGAATGTACTATTGACTGATGTTTAATAGTTTTTTAAATATTTTCTTGTCTCTTCAATAATATTTTATCCAAATTGCAGTTTTTCATCTAATTAATTAACCTTAATTGAAAATGCAAAAAAATTTACTCTAATTTTCTATTTCTTGCTTGCTTTCTTTTTGAGGATTGTCTGAAGGTAAAGATTTGGCTGCACACATTTAAAAACATCTTTTAAAAATTTGGTTAGATTTAGCCAAATTATTAGTAATTTAGCACTGAAATCTCATAGCTTAAGAAAGATTTTTAAACGAAAATGCTATTAACTTGATCTGATCATTTGATGTGATCATTAAATAAATTAATGATTTAATTAAGTTTTTAGTGTTTAGTGGTTCAAAATTATTTGTGGATTGTTCTTTTGGTAATTTTATGCATACATTAAATACAAAGAGAAAAAATAAAACTTAAAAGATGTAACAAAAATTTAAAAAGTTAGAGCGATATGTTCTCTGGTTTCGTAACAATAAGAATGGTTAATTTTTACATTTAATTATAATTCCATCATTCCTATAATCATTTGAACAATTAATTAATTTTCACTAGAAAATGACGCAAAATGAATTTACGCTCTATGTCGTGTTTTATATCACCTGTTTCACTATATTTTGAATTACAAAGCACTCATTCGAAGTATTTTGAACAAATTAATTAGAGCATTAATTGTTCCTAAGATAATATTTAAATTAAAGAATTTTTTTAGATTCAACTGAATTGAGTAAACTTCAACGATTGAAGAGCAGAAAAATTCGAAAGTATGAATGAAAACAAACAAAAACAAAAAAAAATTCGCTATGCCCCTCATATCAATATTGACAGCCATTAAGCTCTCATTCCTTTTAAAGTGTTCTTACTTTTTAACAACTCCTGTGTTGAAGTTTAATAAAAAATGTCCTTTTAAGTTTCCCATGCATCCATAAAATCGAAATTCAATTGGTGAACGATTTAATATTTTTGAATTTATCCTTAATATACTTAATTAAATTTTAACTCTTTTCGATTTGAAAATTGAAAACAGTGGCGTGTGTGCAATTGTCTATAATATTACTCAAGATTTACTTGATGTATTTTAAACAAATTTAATAGATACACTCTTGTCAAATAAAATCTTTTAATCTACTTTAGATTAAGTTCAGCTCTTCTAAGGTTCTATCTTAAGTATTGCTTTACAAGAAATCGTGTTTTAAGTGAAGTGAAAAGATAAGACGGGAGGGTCAATAAGTGAATAGTAGACAAAATTAGTTAATGCGCTCATCTTCACGTCAATAAACTGTTGCCAGCCTCAAATATTTAGCTTTCTTTCAGCTTAAATAAAAGAAAAATTGTTTGAAGCACCACTTATTTTTAAATCAAAATATAGTTTAATTTGTTATGTTTATCTCAAAATTAATTTAAAATTTTAAATTTGGTTGAATCGTAATTAAAATACTCAACTTTTGAGGTTTTCTTTTTAGAAATGATTTACTTAAACTTAAACTACACTTATTCATCCTACTCGAAAAAGTATTGAAAAATTATGAAGATGATTGATGATTTAATTTCAGCTCTATCGTATACATTTGCAATGTTGACAATTTCCTTTCCACTTCATCGACTCTTGATTTTTGGTCATGTATCTTATCGAAACTCCCATTGAAATCAACTGTCGCGTTAAAACTTTTATTTCAAATTCTAGAAAGGTTACATATTAAATTTTAAAACGAGGTTATTTTTAAAAATAACTTTTAAACTTTCAATTTTAAAATTTAATTAGAAATTTTCAGATTAATCTTGAAACCAATTTAAGGCTTGTTCGCAATCGCTTTCTCGACGATAATATCACCATTTTGAACGCTTAGCACAAAACGTTCATCGCCATTCTTCGGTAGATTTGTCCAGATTCGATAGAGAAATGATTTTGCCATTTTACTCGTTTTTGGATCGGTGATCACTCCGAGCGTTGCGTAAACGGTTACCGGAATGATGGCGCCAAATGGAATTGCGGATAAGATTACACTCGAAGCGATAAACAGTGTATCTAAAGTTGGCTTTACCTCGTTAAATGCACCATACGCACTGTTTGCAAAGAGAACTATTTCTGCGATTATATCTGGATTTATTCGCATCACTCTAAACACTTCATTTATATGTTGATCAAATTTATGGGTGTCAATTGGAGCGATTTGAGTAATATTAATGTTAGGCAATTGTCTTCGATGTCTTTGCAAGACACGTCCAATTGCTCTTTGCTCGCCAATTGGTCCTTCTGAAGCAACTACGAATAATATATTCGTTGATTGAAACTTTGATTATTGAAATTTGTTAATGAAAAATTCTAATTTACTTACGGCTGCCATAAAAAGAGAACACAGCGAGAACGCAAGCAATATGAGCATACATTTTGAATTTAAATATTTTGTTGAGTAAATCGATTTTTTATACGAATTTGAACAGAGGAAATCAATAAATTTGTGACCCAATAACGAACGGTTCCAAGTTCCAAGATTCCAAATTCAAAGATTGCCGTCATTATTGTGCCAGTTTATGCAATTATTATATTGTGCTTAAACGATCTGCTGATTTGGCTTATTTTACTAACATAAAAAAATTTAAGTTTCATTACATTCAATAAATTTTATTTGAGTTCATGCTTTCGTTCGGATTTATGATTTAAGAACAATAAAATTTATGACCGCAGTGTATAATCAAGAGAATTTAAGCCATTTTAAATTCATTCGAAATAAAACCTGGCAACGTTTGAATTTTCATGGTCAAACCTAAAATTTGATTCTATTTAATTCATTTGCCTTCATGAGTTTAAAAGCTAAAATTTTTTATCAAAGTTAAAATATAATAAATAGACTCCTCGCGCATTTCGCAAGAAAGATTTTTGCCTTCAAATATTTTCAACTCACTTAATTTAATTTATGCTCTTAAAAAAAGTTGTTCTCATTGAATTTCGTGAATTTTAAATTTTTCGTTTAATTTTAAACGTATATTTAAACATTTAATAATTGCTCATCATTTCATTTTTTTTCGAACTCAACCTATTTTGCATGAAAACTGTTAAGTTGCATGAAATTAGTTTTAGATTTATGCTAAAAAATTTTGCCATTATCTGCGTTTATTTCTACTTATTAGATTGCTGGAACTGAAATTTAACAATGTTTCAGCATGTCTACATGACAAAGAGAGTTGATTGATTCATAATTTATTTTTACAGAATTTTTCTACTATCCGCAAAGCAATTTCATTACTGTTTTACTACTACATAATAGATAAAATCGTAAGATAATCCATTTTCCGGGATATTGATATCACACAAAAAGTGATTTTTGCTTCAAACAATGTTTTATGTTTAGGTACGCACAAACAGGATCAAATTACGTTTGCTTAAAATAACAAAATTCAAATTCAAGAAAAAAAAATAATATCGAGCCAAATTACATTTATATGAAAATGTTTTTCATTATTCTCACTGAGTAATGAGAAATTTTGTTAAGGGGTTGGCTAGTGATTAGGGTGAAAATTTGTCAAGAGATGCCAGATTTAACTTTGCCAAAATATTTTTTGACAACACAATGTAAAAAATAGATATTTTAGATACAGATTCCATCCTACAAAATCGAACAACTTTATTCAATTATTAAAAATTGTGTTTTTTTAAATTTAAAAACATGAAATTGTATTTAAAAAAATTTTTGTATACTCTATTATAAATATCATAGAGTTTACGATGCGAAAAATATTTTAATCAGGTAAAGAAATTGTTCCGACGCTTTCTGCGAGGCTTGTTTTTTGTTGAATTTTGTTGGAAATTGGGCGAATTATTTTTAAAATGATTTTAAATAAAGTTTTTTGAATGATACTAATTCCAGTAGTTTTTCAAATATAATAAAATTTTAAATTTTGCAATTTAAGAAAATTTTGCTCCCATATAAATCTTTTCTCGACTTTCTCGATTTAAATTTTTTAAAAATTCTATCGAGAAAGCTAAACTAATATATTTGTAACGATTAAACTTGTAAAATATAAAAAATCTGAAAATTTATAGCGGTTTTCCCCTATTTTTCATCTCATCTTTCGCAATTGATGCCCTATTTCCAACAACAGCATCTTACTAAGAAAAAATTAGAATAAATTAATGAATTTCACCTAAATCTTGAGAAAATTTCGTTTAATAATAGCCCGAAGAGTTGATACCGGTACACTTAGAGTGAAATTTGAAACTTTCTCCGTATATCAAGTGTCTTTAAGTCTCATTTTTAAGAAAATTAAATTTTGTGAATTTGTGAGAAAAGTGAAATGCAAGAAGACGTCCTTGTTTATCATTTTTCTTGAAACCTGTTTATCATTTTTTAAATTCGAATCTCAACGCATTTTGCTTAATGAACTTTCCTTGTTTTCATTATTTTTCAATCGAATTTTTTTCACGACACTTTTCTGTTTATTTTGAGCCCTTCGCTTGTTCATTGTGAATATGGTTTCCTTTTATGCGCTTTTGTTTTTTGCCTGTGTTAATATCGTTTCCGCTGAAAACGAACAAATTGTAAAGCAATGGTCGACAGCGGCAGAAACTTTCGACAGGTTTTTGTGGCCGCAGGCGCCAAAGATCGTCGAATTAATAAGCAATGTGACTAATGGTAGCCGTTTCGAAATTGGTGATCAATGCGCTAATAGTTTATCGCTACTTGCGACCGGAATTCAAAGTCGAAAATTGTGGGCTTTAAAGTGTAAGTTGGTATTTCTAAAAATTTTATAATACAATCAACAAGTTTCTAATCTTTGCGTATTTTAAATTTCACGAAAACTTTTTCAATATATTTTTACAAAAGTTAAATTGCTTCATAAATAAAAAATGAAACACAGTAACACAGCGACTAAAAAAGTTTTTGCATCAACTTGTATACAATTAACTGATCATGTGATAATTTCGTAAGTTTTTTCCTGTTTTTCTCTTTCTTGTTACGATTGAATTAAAAAATAAGATTAGCTCAAATGGCAGAGATGAACATGAAAAAATGAACAACCGAATATGAGTGAGTTGGGTAATATTTTCTAAAAAATTTTTATTTTAGTTATAGAAGCTTCAGCGCTAACCAAGAATAATTTTTTGCAAGGGTATATGAGTGATTTTGGTGATTTCGAGGAGTGTATACATATAAAAGCTGATTCAATAATAGGACAATATTGTGTATTGTCCCTAAATTTTCCATTACCACCGAAACCGCTGTTGTCCAGCCGCAAAGCGATTTCTCTTGATCTAAAAGGAACTGACTTAGAAGGCACTTATTATCAGCTCTATGCGACTGACGTTAGACCACTGTACAACGAAGCAATCAACTTCGGTTTTTGCGTACCCTCGAATTGTACTCAAAGTGAAATTAAGAATGTTATCTACGAATGTGAGTAATGTTTTTATTTTACATCATTTTAATTGCGTTTAATCTTTTCAATTAAAGATTTTAGAGAAACAAATTTAAATGCGAATTTAAAAGGTTGTTCGAGCTTAGAAATACAAAACGCTTCTTTTGAAGAGCATCCATTTCATAGAAAGTTTGCCTTGTAAATATTGAAAAAAAGAAAAAAACAAAAATTTTTATTTTCTTTCCTTCGTTTTAGCTACTTTATGATTGCCATGATATTATTCATACTAGTCGCTACTTATTTAGCGGAGATTGTAAAGCAAGGACTGCTTGCAGATATACTGAAATCATTTTCTGTCATAAGAAACACAGAGAAGTTATGGCCAACTAGTCAAAATGGAGAACGAGAGCTTGGCTTTGTTCATGGTTTAAGATTTTACTTTCATGTATGGACTATATTAGGGCATCTAATCGGAATGTACGCCTTTCTGCCCTCCTATTTTGGTATGTTTTGAATAATAGCAAAAGAATATTTACAAATGCTTTAAGGATGAAATTTCGCAGCTATGTTTAGAAAAGTCGAGTACAGTCATTGGCTAATTGAGGAGGTTATTGACAGCATACTTGTCGGGATAGCGATGTTTTTCTTTTTAAGGTGTGTTTATAATTGAAATATATTTTCAACAAGTAATTTGAATGATACACAGCGGATTCATGACATTCTACTCTTTTTATCCTGAACTGCAAAAACGCAAAGGAAATGTTTCATTCGTTTCATTTGTAGCCGTGCGTTGGATTAGGTATTGCTTTGCATTTAAATTTTGCTTATCAATTAATCTTCGATTAAAGAACAACACCGGCTTTGGTTGGAGTAATACTACTGCAGCACGTATTCGCATTGAATTCAAAAAACACGAACCCAATTGCATGGGACATACTTAATAAATTGGAAAACAATTGTGTTAAAAATTGGTGGCTAAATTTACTTTATTTAAATAATTGGTTGCATCCTTTAGATCAGGTGAGAGTAAAGGAAGGAGAATTTTTTTTTAATTATCAAATCGAATTCAGTGCATATTAAATACTTGGTCGCTTAGCGTAGATTGGCAGCTGTACATAATGAGTTTTTTAATAATTAAGTGGTTGTACTTTTCACCGAAAAAAGGAGTGATATCGCTACTTACACTGATGGTGATTGGGACGCTTTTGACAATGTTTCAAACTTATTATTACGATCTACCACCGTTTGTTGAATTATTTACACCTTCGCCGTAAGCAATGAAATCAGATAATTTCTAAACATTGATTTAAATTTATTCCATTGCAGGAATTTTTTCGATAATATTCACTATACATTCTTTACTTTCAATTATATTTCATCATATTTTTTGGGTATTCTGGTCGCATATCTTGTCATTAATGATATAAAACCGAAAAATAAGGTTCGTGTAAAAGTGAAGACATTGAATTAAGTTCGCTTGAAATTAATTTAGATTTTTATTGCGGCTGCATTTTCATTCGTCGGCTTAATCTACTTCTTCTTATATCGAATTCCATACGAATGGAAAGTTTCGGGAAGCAAGCGATGGCTAGAGATAATATTCGCCGGCATTCATCGACCGATGTTCGCTTCGTTTTACGTTTGGCTATTTTATTTCTTCGCTACATCAAAAGGTTCGTATTAACTCTAACATTCTTATTTTTCAACTGTTGTGTGATCAGGTAAAAGTAAAAAAGTTGAACAAAACAAGCAGCAGAAGCGAAATGGTTTTCTTCATTTAATGAAGCAATGTTTGTCGCCGAAAGCATTTGTGCCTTTCAGTCGAATGACCTATTCAATATATTTGTCCGAAAATTTTTTTCTTGGCGGCGATATAATCGCGAACGATCAAATATTTTCATTTAAAATTTATCAAGTTGTACGTATGCTATAGAGTTACAAGTTTTCGTTCTCTTTAAATCATTTTTTCTCTTTGATTACAAGATTCAGAAATGGATTTTCCTTTTATGCTTATGCAGCTTTGGTGGCTATTTTATTTATCTGCTCTTTGAAGCGCCGTTTGTCAATTTAATGAAAATTTATTTTCGAAAAGACGGAGAAAAGAGCGAAGTAAACAACGACGACAAGAAAATCAATTGAAAACATAATCACGGATTTAGATCAAAAGGAAATGAAAATAGATGTGACCTTATTTAAATGGAGTGACAAATTTGAAAAAACATTCTTTAGATGCCCAAATCAATTTATTTGTCAAGTTATATGTTAAATAAAAATGTCTAAAAAATTGTGCAAATATTGCTGTTGAAGAAAAAAAAATTATTTACCTACGTCGAAGTGGACCAAATGAGCTCACTTCAGAATTAGACAAAATGTACTACTCCCGACAGAAAAAAGTATACGGTTTGTAAATGATACTTAACTGCAATACACTAAGCCTGCATTAATTTATTACAAATACATTTGTTGAAATTTTATAAAAAATATATTTTAAAGTTATTTAACTTAAATTAACAATAGTCTAACATCTAATCTTAATAATGGCATGATTTATCGAAAACTTCACGAAATCGTAAAGGCAAAGAATTGAATAAAGATTCACAAAATGAATAGTTTTGCTTAACT
>NCKU01004516.1:0-12120 GCA_003675995.1 Dinothrombium tinctorium | reverse complement strand
ACACCATTCATATCAATAATAATCACAGTACGAAGAGTTACACTTGTAAATATTCATACTTCATCGTTTGTAAATGCAGCAAAGCATGAGCAACTCGGCATCGCTAAAGCGATAGCAATTATTGTGCAGAACATCATTGTTCTAAGTGCACATATGGCGCCTATCGCCGAAAACTCGCGTATTTGAAACTTTAATCGGCGTTTTGCTCTCAATGGGCTCAGTAAGACAACGTGGCTCACATTACCGTTTACTTTAGCGTTATCACCAGCACCATCTTATAAGCACAGTGGCTGAGTAAGGTCGCGCGTGGATCACAATCGCTACATGAGAATCCGAGCCCGAAGGGCGAGGGTTCGAATCTAAGTATCCTTTAAAAAGAAAAAAATTTTTGCACTATTGAAAATCAGAAATTTAAAACACGGGCAAAAAAAAACTTTCTCCAGTCTGGATTTGAACCCGAGCCATTGAAGTGTGTTTGCTCTATTCTCGACTGTGCTGATCTTTAATTTTATCATTTTAAATTTTCTAATTGAATTTATATCTTTAACTTTTAAATTCATACCTAAAATGTAGCTCATAAGTTTCATATAATTCTGATGTGTATTCTTATGAATTTACCATGGTTTGGTGCAATTTTTGTGATTTTGGTGATTTGTTGCTACGTTGTAAAATTTGTTGATTTTCGGTGACAAAATTTTAAAGAAATAACATTTATTACTTCATATATACGTGAAATCGATATAGATTAACACATTTTTAAAAAAATAAAATTTTGGTCCCGCAATAAAATCCATGGCTCTATTTATAAATTAAGAACTTGAGAATAAATTATATCAGTTAAAATATTAATTTTTATTATTCATAAATTTTTTCATATTATTTATACACGTATATCGACGTTTTTTTTCTACAATAAATTCGAGCAATGGCTTACAAGCGAGCGTCAAGACTAGAACAAGTGCAGCAATCAGGAACTTTCAACATTCTTCTCTAAGAGTTCAATATAAGGTGCGAAGTGAATTTGTGGATCGGTTTCTTCGAAATTCGTCGCCATCAGTGAATAACAAATCGAGTAAATCAAGTAAAACACACGAAAACAATTGTTTCGTATGCATTAATTTCAGTATTGATGTTGAGTCATTAAAACATTCGTGAAAATAGATTTTTCAGCTGCTCGATATCGCTTTCAACGAGCAACAACATTTTGTTTGATGTGATCACAGTTGGCTTAAATTTATCAATCATTATCACATAAAATTTCAAATACTTATTTGCCAAAACTATTTTTTATTATTGATTTCGTTTTTAATTTTTGAATATGAGTTTATTTTAATTCAATTTTGTAAACTTGTCCTTTTTCCTAATTTAATCGACTGTGAACTCTTTTTGTCAATATTCTCGGATGTATAAGAGAGAACGATAAAGCTGGACAAATTATTGTAAGATGTAAAAACTTTTTAAATACCAGGCCTTGCTTTTTCCTTTATTAAAATTATCTTTTGCACTTTTTATTTTTTATCTTTGAACTAAAAGATGTTCACAAACTTAATTTTTTATTAAAAATCTTGAAATTTTTAAAAACACCGGCGATAGAAAAAAGGTAGAGCGAGCTGAACTTAATTATATTTTCCTGTGTTTTCTTGCATGAAATCAAAAGCTATTTGGTAGGTTAAAAATACAGTCTCTAAAAAATTTGAACAAGAATCACAAACAGGAATGAAATAAATATAAAAAATTATCTGATTGGATCATCAAGAATGAAAATTATTCAAACATGTTTGAGACTTTTTAACGTCAGTTAACAGTCAAAAGGATTTAACTAAAACTAATCGATTTCTTTTTTAAAATATGATTATGTAGTATTTTCGATGAGAGACTTGTCTATAATATTTATAGATTGCAATGTCTACATTTCGTTCAATTTTAAATTTATGCGAAAGCGCAAACCGTCGCCGAAAAATAAAATTGAAAAATTTTTGTTTTGTCTTCTTATTGAGCACATTGTAAAAACTTTGAATTAAAATTTTTCTTTTTCGGTGTATAAATATGCTTCTCGTTAGTTTTTTGATCGGAAAATAAGTAGCAATTAGCTGGTATTTGCTATTCTAACTTTGACCCGCTTTATCATCCTTTCTCTGTAATTATCTGCTAAATGTGTAAATTTTTGTGACGGTAGGTAAGAGCTCAATTATTTACGTCTCGCTATTGTTACTTTTTTTAATTTAGTGTGTTTAAGTTTTTAAGTATTTAAATGAAAATTTTCAGCGGATATATGCGTCTTTAATTATGCGATGAAGAAATTGAACTATTCAATAAGCAAACGATATTAAGTTGGCGTTATTCTCGGACTGAAAAAATAAACACTGTCCACCGAAAAACTATTTTTAAATTTTGAAATATGTTGCTTATTTACTCTTTTCAACTTTCTATTAAAATAGCGTCATTCGATGATAAAAATACTTTCTAATTGAGTGATAAACTTTTTTTAGAACCTCTTGTGCGAAACTACCGCTTAGGTTTGAGTTCGAAATGAGTTTTAAAATTAAAGAAAAAATAAAATAAAAATTGAAACACTTAGATTAATAAATGGAGAGCAGAGTGGTGTTTGAGAGCGCATTCTTGAGAAAATTAGCCGACCACAACTAAAATAACGACGGCAACAGTAACGATGACCGAGACAGCAGAACCTCCTGCAACAGCGATGGCTATTCTTCGGTTCCTACGCTTTTGTTTCCGCTTTAACGCTGAACCCATTTGACCAAATCGTTTTGCTTCTTCTCGAAGTGCTTCTGCTCTCAACTCGAGAGCCGCCAGTTTCTCATTTCGCTCTTCAAGTGCTCGGAGCACATTATTGCGAACTATTTCTTGGACTTCATCGATTTGCAATTTAAGCTCTTCTATGGTGATCGTTGGATGTACCTGGTGCTTCTTCTTGAACTTCTTGTTAAATGCATTTCGAATTCGCATAAATCTTTTCGTCGATTTCGACGATGCTTTTAATCTTGTGTCATTCGCGTCCACATTTTGTAAGGCGTTCACAAATTCGTTCGTCGTGATCGTTGTCATTTGAAACCTAGCATGTTCTTTGCGCTTTTATCGATTCTGAGAATTAACCGAATGACTAAAAATCACACAATTCGAAATGAATGATTCAAACATTCACACTACTTTTAAAATATTTATTTCGAAAGCTAAACGATTTTTTGCTGCTGAAACGTCAAAAATTTAGTGAAATTAGGTGCAAAGCACAGTACGCATACACGCAAAATGAGAAATCAATAACTTCATTGCTTTCAAACGTGATTGAGAATATCCTTAGAAGGTTCGATGCACAGAGTTTTATTCCGTATTCGATCAAATAAAAAAAGTTTGATTTTTATCGCAAAATTGCATTTATTTAAAAGAACAAATTGCAATATGCAACTACTTTCATTTGCATTGAATGCATTGAATTCTATGTCTAAGTACTTTACCGAGTAAAAGCAAGCATTGCATATTGAAATTACAAGAATTGTTCTGTTTAAATATAGTAAAAGTAATTTGCTAATAGTCAGACAAAAAAGTATTGTGATATCAAGTGTTAAACATGTAAATATCCGTCTTGAGCTATGCTTTATTCAATCATTTTCTGTGAAGCGTAAAATTGTATTGGCCTTAAAAAATGAATGTAGAATTTAAACAAATACATTGTTTTCCGTTTATATTTATGAAGTAAAATAAAATATGTTCGCAATGAAAAAAAGGTAAAAACTAATCAGTTGTCATTTCGTTACTGATACGCAGAATTTCTTCGCATATCTTTTTATAGTGCCATGCATCACCACGTAAACGCTTTCTTTGAATCGCACACTTATCACCAAATTTACAAACTTCAAGATTGAATGTCAATACATTTTCATATTTGTTATTCAAAGCACATCTTAAGAGAAATCCTTTTTGCTTACATTCAATGCCTTTTGCTGTCAGACCTTCCATAATCTTAGCAACACACTGATTAGCATCACCGTAAGCGGTCATCGTTATGTTTTTAGTCGTCGTGTGAGCAGAAGCCGTAATATTCCGCGGATTCACGCCAGCTGATGGTGTTGCCGTTGCCAATATTCGCTTCAGTAAACTTTTCTTGGGGGTAGGTAAAATACTTTGCTTCACGGGCGTTTTACATGAGTCTAAAAAATTTATCATTAAAAGATAGTCTATATTAAATTTACTTACCATTTGTGACATTGACATCTCGCAAAGGAGAATTTGTTAACTTTTCAAAATAGTCTATTGTCTTTGCAATTTTCGGAGAGTTTTCAACTGTGGGCTTGTTTGAAGTTTCATTTGCATCTCGTAAAGGAGACTTGATAGGAACTGGAATTTTTGAAGCTGGTGAATTTGCTCCACAAGTTTTTCTTGGAGATAATAAAAATGGTTCAGGTTTCCGTTTGGGAGGTGTTGACGTGTTGACATGACCAAGTTTGTCAAGTAATTTATGTTTTCTGTTTTCTGGCTTTTCCAAATTGACTCTATCTAAATCTTGATCTAAATTCTGCTTAGGCTTCACTGCTAATAATTGAGGCTTAATTGAAGCTGAAGCCAAGAATTCTTCACTTTTGCTTGTTTGTTGCGCATCAACTTCAGTTTCTTCTTGAATTTTGTCCAAAATGCTATCGACCGAATTGCTTTGTTTCTTTGCTAAATTTCTGCCGATAGGTAAGCCTCTCTCGAGTTTTGATTTTAAAAGCCAATACGAAGCAGTTTGGTAACCAAAACCAGCTGCAATATTTTTTCTTAATTTGGCAAGTGGAGTCATTGGAAAATATTTGTGAACTTCCCATAACAGCCCTTCATCCATTTGTCCAGCATGGATTTCAACGCGGATATTTGATGGATCTATTCCTGCATTAATCCAAGGATGGCGAAGAAGATCCTTAACTGTTATTCTTTTTGCTGGATTTATATTTAACATTGATCGAATAACAGATTTAGATTCTTCTGAAAGCCAAAAGGGTATTTTATAGTTGCCTGCTTGTATTTTCTTGTACAAATTGGACAAATTTTCATCATCGAATGGCAGTTGGCCAACCAAGAGGGCATATAAAATAACACCTGCACTCCAAACATCAGCAGCTGGTCCTGAATACACATTTCCTGCAAAAAAAGTCGATTTTAAATAAATTAATACTAAAAAATCAAACGGTTATTAGTTTTTATAATGCAGCGACTAGCTGTAAAAAAATTAAAAATTAAATAAGATGAATTATTGCATTATTGCCCTCAAAAGATCAACGGTTATTATCAATTTTTTGTCAACTGTTTTTCACTGCTCTAATTTACAAACTATTTTTTGAGACTTGGAAATGATCAAAAAGTAAGTTCGCCCATTATTTCGAGAGTTCAGTTAATTTTTTTTCTTTGTTATGAGTTTAATTAGTATCGATATCAATAAAAATCAAAGTCGAAGTTTTCCTCAAAACACGAGACAATTGAGATACTCATGCTAATATTGCTAAAATGAATAAAATCAAGTTAATCAAAATTCGTATTTAAAGGGTTTTTTATTTAATGTTTTTTTAAGATTTATTAGAAATGACTATTAGATCGCCATCTCAGAGGAAGCTCTTTTAGAAAATTAGGAGATTGATAAAAATGAAGAACAATCGGTAATATTTTTCTCCAAATATTGCTTTTTCGGAATAATAAATTAAAGAAATTAATCAAATAATATTATAAGCAGAAATAATCAAAATAAAGAAAGATGAAAATTGGAAAGCAATCACAGATTATAATTTGAAACCTTTTGTGACATAATGTTTATAAACATTGATAGATTAATTTTTTCTTTTCAAAATTGGTGATTCGTTTTTTAATAGTTACTATTTAGTAAATATTTTTTTAATAGTTTTAATTCAATTACCTGCAATTAGCTCTGGAGCAGCGTATGCTGGACTACCACAACATGTTTTTAAGTGAAATAATGATTTTGATGAAATCTGAAGAAATTAGATAAAATAAAAATAAATGGTTAAACGGAGTCTACCTGTGAGTGAGCTGCGAGGCCAAAGTCGATTAGTTTTATGTTGTGATCGCTGTCGAACAAAATATTTTCAGGTTTCAAATCGCGGTGTGCGAATCCATTCGAATGAAGATAAGCCAAGCAATGAATTAAAGATCTCATTATTTTCTGCGATTCTGATTCACTCAATCTGGACTTTGAAACAATGTAATCGAACAGTTCTCCTCCACTGCAATACTGTTGAATTAATTTTTTGTTAATCGTGAAAAATTAGAATGCGAGAGTTTTAACCTCGAGAACGAGATAAATCTTCGATTCGTTTTCAATCACTTGAAGTAATTTCGCGATATTTTTGTGCCTCAATATTCGCAATGCTTTTATCTCCGTTTTTATGCGAAACAAATCTTGGCCGAGTTTCTTTTTGTCCATACATTTGACGGCAACTTTTTCACCCGTTAACAGGTGAGTAGCCAACATCACTTTACTGAACCCACCTTAAATAAATCAAAGTTCAAATTAAAACTGAAACCCGAAAAGCAAAAAAGAAAACGACGAAAGAAGCAAGAAAGGAACAAACCTTCGCCCAGTTTTTCTTTGTGAATGTAATAACCGATGTCAATATCGATGTCTTCATTCAACGTTTCATTGCCGAAGGGAGCCATTCTTGAGTTCAGCACACAATCGCTTTGTCCTGAAAATGCGTTTTCAATATTCAAATCGAAATGAAAGCGTCCGTCGTTTAAATATTAAAGCGTTAAACGAACGAACCGTGCGTCAAGCGTTTGAATTTGTGTTTGTTTTCGTTTCGCGTTCGCTCATTGGTCGACGTTTATTCGATTGCAGCCAATGTCGTTCTTCGCTTCGATCATGGATCCAATATAAATTACGCTTTCGAAAACTGTTTTCAAAAATACGCGTCGACAAAAATGAAACTTCTTCGTGTTCGACTTTTAATGTGATTGCGTCACATTCGTACTCAGTTCGTCTGAACACATCGAGTCAAATGACCATTTTTTGTCTCTTTTTCAATTAACAAAATTTTGACCATTTTCTTCAAGATAACAGAAGAGCAGCACAAAAAGTTTGATTAAACTGAATTTACGCTTTTTATCATCATCAAAATTTTGAAATTAACAGTCAATCGCGAGCCATTAGAGAGCTGTATTTTTAAATATAAACTGTAAAAAACAGTTTTTATTTAAAGACAGTAACTCTCCTTTCTCTTTAATGAGGATGCAAATAAATATTCTAAAAAATGTTTTTAAAAAGTGGGGAGATTTAAGGTAATTTGCTAATGAAAATTCAGGTTTCAACTTCTAAATGTGCGCAACTAAATATTTCGGCAAAAAAGTTAATGTTTCGAAGTGAAATATGCTTTAAGTTGTTATTTTTTCCCCAGTAGTAAATACTATTATTGACAGAAAGAAGTTTCACTTTGTAAGGAAGAAAGCTTTACATTGATTAAACTTTTTTTATAATCATAGTAGAAAGTAAGCGGCTGAAAAAAAGTCCAGAAATGAAAAACGCGCTCGTGCATTGTGATTTAAAATTCATTGAGATAGTCGCCATAGCTAAACTTTTTTCTGCCTCTTACTGTGCAGTTCTATTTATGATAATGTCCATCCAAACGTGTTTAATGTTACGAGTTTAACAGCTCTTTTTGTAAGAAAAGCAAATGACTTTTGTGGCTTTCTTTTTGAAGAGCGGTTAAACATATCGATTAATAAAAATCGTTAGATTATCAGAATTTAAATATGTACAATTTTTTAAGAGTACGAATAAAAGTGCTAAAATAAAATCTAATATTTACTTTTTATCGTGTCTAAAAATTCAAATAATATGACGAATAATGTTTTTTCAAGCGTCGGAACTAAACATTGAATATGGTCAAAGTATGAAAGTTAGTTTAATAATAACTGGTAGTTTACTTAGTTTACCAACAATTTTTTGAGTTTTTTGAATTTGTAGAAAAAAACTAAATGTAACTTTCTCCTCTTATTTTCATAATCTCATAACCCTGTTTGATCAATCTTTTTCCCATAATCATATTTCAAAAACATATTTCGCATACTTTCGCTTAACTATTATTCGCATCGCTAGACTTGTTCAAAAGATTTATAGATTTTAAAATCAGCTGCATTACTATTAAAGTCCGCACAAGCTCTGTCTGAACTTTGCTCGCAATATTTGAACCTATTTTGCTTAAATTAATTTTTAAAGTTTAAAAAATTTTTCAGAAATTGATCATTAATTCACGTTTATTCGACATTTTAAATTTAATTTTTTCACAATAGTTTTGATTCGTTTTGTGTCATTTATCTTTGTTTTCTGACGGACAAATTTTATTGCGCCAAGTTGATATCTCTTGAATTGAAATCGGGGAAAAAATTAGTTTTAAAGTGACCGTATAAGTTTGATATTTTGTGAAAAGTTCAAGATATTTTTTCAGTTGAAACTTTATGGCAATCGGCTCTTTCTTTTTCTAAACATCAATAGATTGATTTATAAAATATAATCGCTTTTTGGAAGAAAGTTGATTATCGATTAATTTTTATTTGCTAAAAACATGTTATTATGTCTCTTTTAGAAAACCGAAATTTATTTAAAAAATATTCAGCGCGGAGAAATTTTATGACTTTTTCGATTTCTTGTAAATTAGTTGAATTCAATATACATTCAAATCCCTCTACTACGACGTAGACGTGAAAAACAAATTGTTGAAATGCAGAGATTGTCGAATTTCGGGAAGTAATGTGCGATGAAATTTTTTTTTTGATCTAAAAATTTTTGGTCAGAATTTCGAGGATTTCGGATAAATGAAGTGTCGAATTAAAGAGGTTTGACTGTAATTATATATTCAAATATTCAACTGCCATTCTGTGGTCTTCGAGTTGGTTTTTGAACTAATTAATGTGAAAATATTCGTTTGGTACATTTCATTTTGAGAGAAGTATGTTAAAAAGAAAAAAATTCTGAATTTTATGGTATGAATGTTATACAAAGAATTTCCATTTTTCCAATGTTACATATTTTTATAAAGCAAACTAAATTTTCATTTCAACTTGCTAATGGTACAAAATTTTATTTGACTAGTTTCAAAATTGCTATTGATAAAAATATTTTTACACGTTTCGCTTAAACTTGAAAATAAAAATGATTGTAAAAATGATCATCACAATCTATGATGAATTTAATTATTAAGAGTATTTCAGAAAAGCAAATTAGAGATTACATCAAAATAAATTACAAATTAAGCTAAAAACATTTTCGACTAAAAATCAAGTGATAATGAGAATTTTTATGTTTAAAAATGTTGAAGTTTTTCGGTCGAAATTTATTTAAATTTTCATTGCTATTTATTACAGATGACAACACTAAAATAACAAAAATACTATACAAACACGAACAAAAGAAGAGAGCACTTACTTCAAACCAAAGAATTTGAGTAAGTCTGGTTTCTGCTGATTAGTCTCTTCAAAGAAGGTTTTTTAACGGTTACACTCTTCGAATCGGCGTCGTACTCGTTTGTTGCCGGGCAAAAGCATTTAATTAGTGAACGACAGCAAAAAATGCAAAGCATACAGGATGCGATGACGAATAGAAGAAAAAGCACACCGGCACCAATCACGAATTCAATTGAAGTCATTTCGGTATTGAATTGTTCACGAAACGGTGTTTATTGAAAATAGCGGCCACCAATTTCAACAATCAATGACCATCGCTTTCGCAATACAATGGAAAAACTTGTAATCAATGAATGCAGCGTAAAGCAAGCGCTAATAAAATTATACATAAGTCATAAAATTCAATTTTTATTATCTTTAAACATTTTGTATGTGATTTTGTTTACTTTTGATAAAAACGAGTTGTTCTCATCGCAGTTTTATGACGCTATTTTAAAAATGAATGGGCAACGGAATCGCGATTTTCTTGTGTCGCAATGCCAACAATCAGCACTTTAATATCATTGTTTCAATATTGACGCTAACTGTAAACGAGAGGACGAAAAGATTTTAGTGCGAATGCTAAGTGCTTTTTATTGAGATAAGCTTGAGGTCTCTTTTAAAAAAAGTAATCGCATACAATTAGCAAACTTTCAGTTGCTACATCTCATTTAGATAATAAAATGGAAAAATCCGTATTTGATTTTTAAAAAATTAATTTCATCAGTTAAGATTGTCTTCGATCCTGGAAATTTTGAAACAGTTTATCATATATTTTAATCGATAAAAAAAATTTTTGCTTGTTATTCAATTATCACTGAATTTTCCCATTTACTTTCCATACCAACAAATGAAAATAAGAATTTAGCATTTTCATGAATAAGAAGTGATTTGAGTAACATACGCCCGCTAAAAATTGAGAATCGATTTTAGATTCGATGACAATCGAAATCATCAAAGACCCTCAATTCTTTTTAACTGTTTGTTTGAAAAAAAAGTTTTCACTCATTGTATATTTAATGATTAAACCCTTTAGGTTCGTTTATATATTAATTTTTCGACATTGATAAAAAGTGCGAATTTATGTTTGGCGACATTTTACAGTCTAAACACCTCATTCTATTTCCGAGGATTTTATAGCTTTGTGTAATTTTAATTTCAACATAATACCGCCAAGTTACGATAATGCGAATTTTTTTTTCTCCTTTTTTTTACGAGACGCATGTTACATCTCTAATAAACAAGTTTGCAAGGCTTAAAGTTTTCTAAAAAAAATTACTCTTAATCTATCACTTAAATTTTTCTATTGGCTCTTACTGTTTACTTTAGAGGTCGAAACGCGATGAAAATATTTTTCCCGCCCGTATCCAGTGAATTAATGGGCCGTTCGCTCCTTTCCCACTCCGTGAGTGCTGTTGTTCTGTAAAAAAACTCTCGTCTCGTCAAACATAATCGCTTTGAACCCGTCCGATCTCTTTCCCTTGAACCCATCAAGTCATAATAACTAGCACATAGATACTAAATGTAGACGTCTTTATTTATAAAGTTTCGTGAAAATTTTCCTCTAAATGTCAAAATTTAGGCCCACTAATGAAAGAGTATCAAGTTTTTCGGAGTTAAGTTATTCTCCTGTTTATCATGCATGTGTCTTGTATGAAATTGTTAACTTTACAGGTCGTACGAGTTTAACTGGTTATATAAATTCATGGGAAAAAAGGGTAAAGGAGTTTTTAACTAATCTGGCTATTTTTCGTTTGGAATAGGCTGGTTTGGGGCGAATTCTTTGTTCTAATTTTCCTCTTTGACCTCAAGTCTACGTGTTTTAGGTATATTTCAAAAAATTATGCCAATTCGAAATACTGTTAAGAGGAAAAATTTTTTGCGGAGCTTCGAGAAATTTTGATGGGACGAATTATAGAAAACAAAATTTTATTTCGTAGATTACGTTTTTATTTCTCAATTTAAGAAAGAATATTGTCAATTTTGGGCAATGATGAAAAATAGTACTATGTCGGAAATGATAACGTTTCTCCATCAATTTTCTAAATTAAAAATGTATTGAAATCGTAATAAAGAAAAACAATTCAACTTCGAATGAAAGTTGTTAATTGTTGATGATTGCTTATTTAAAAATTAAAAATCAAAAACTATCTTATCGATGACTTAGCGATGAAAAGTGAAGATTTTCGGATTTTAATGTCATTATTTCTTAAAGCATATGCCGATAGAGAGTACAATGTGGTAGCATTTGATAAAACGCTTTGTAAATTTGAGAAAGAAATAGCCAGTGATGGTTATAATTGAGAAGCATAAAATCGAAATGATTTTATAATAATAAAAACTTTGATGAATTTGGGTGCTAGCTTATTATAAAGGATCACATCGTAGTGCTCATATCGTTTGTTAAATTTTTTATATGAAAACGATTTTGAACTAGCTAGTTTACCTGATCTCCTTCCCTGAATAAAATAATCTTAATTGCCATTAAATTTGGTTTTGTTAATAAAAACAAGAAAGGCGCTTTAAAAATTCATTTAATCGTCAATAAATGTAATTCGAAAACATACATCTTGTGATGACAAAAAAAAATGCTTACATAATGCATAAATTTAATATTGAAACAAACAAGTTTTAAATGAATAAGATTAGAAACTTTTTTGTCATCACTGTACAAGTTCA
>NCKU01004515.1:0-12125 GCA_003675995.1 Dinothrombium tinctorium | reverse complement strand
TGTTTCTCAAGCTTTTCACCGAAAAGTTTCATTTCCCACAGTTCAAGTTCATCTTCATTCACCCATAGCTCGTGGACAGAAGGACCTTTGCATCCGTTTTCCTCGTAATTTTTGCGCTTCCGTTCACGCAACCCTGATCTTCGTTCGAGTTTTTTAGTTTGCTGTTGTTGGTCTCGTTGCGAGAACGAAAACGAATTTGATGCAGAATAAGCGTTAGGTGAGTTCGAAGCAGCGTCGACATTTGAGACGTCAATCGGAACAATGATACGACGAATCAGGTACTCGGAGCGGATTCCAAACGGTGGTAGATCGCGCCTTTTCAGCAGCTCAGTAGTGATCACTTCGTTTTCATTCGTGACCACGTTATTGCCTGACGGCGGTGGTTTGGTTGTCAAATCGTCCCATCTTAGACATGCCCACAGCAGACGCAATTGAAGGGCGACCCCGGGCAGTGATTTAAACGTGACGCACCGCCATAACCACGTGGTCCGAAACAACGGTCGCGGCGTATTGCCGAAACGCCAATAACTGGGATTCAGCTTTGCAGTGTACGAGAAGCCGGCCACTTCTCGCAACGCCGCGTTGCGCGCTAATTTACGCAGGTCGTACCGCGGTAAAACAAATATCGACTTCCTTTGCGTTTTGTTTGTCGTAAATCTAGGACACGGCGGCAGCTGGCCTTTGCCTAGCGACCGTTTGCCTATACGACGACCGATTTGCAATACTCCGTTTATGCGTACAATTCGCGCTAAATTTACTTTTGATCGCGTAGACTCTTTTTCGTTTCTTGCTCGGCATTCTGCTGAATAGCAACTAAGCGATGCACTTGACTCTGTCGCGCCTCCGACAGCTGCCGAAGACGATGAGCACAGTGGCGAATAACAACATTTAGTTTCTACGTTTCTCTTCTGCTCTTCTTCTTTCATTATTTTGTACATCAACAGACGACGATCTAAAAGTGTATCTAAAACTTTCACTTCCCCTTCGGCAAAACTTTTGTAGAATTTGCGCTGCTTTTGATCATTGTTTTTTACTTTTAAATCTTCGCTCACATCAATAACATCATCAACAGGTTGCTCTTCATCAATATCCACACGAACAGTTCGCTTTAAAGGATTTTTCGGCTTACGAGTAAATAAAGCTGAGAACCAGTAGAAACCTCCTTTGCCAGTCAAACGATATTCTTCACCACGTTGCTTCCATATTTGATGTTTAACTTTGCCAAGAGTATATTTGACTCCTCCACCTCCTCGGGTGAGTGAGAATAGATAAGAAGCTTCTTGTTCTTCCATGAATTCTCGTTTCTCTTTTTTCTCGTTCTTTTTCATTTCTTCGCGCTCTGAAAAAGTCAATCGATGCAAATGCAAATGCCCGAGCGATTCGTGCCAAACCGCATTGAACAAGCATGGTTTTAATGATGATTCTAAAATCATTATTGCTAGGAGAAAATCACGAGCTGAAGCACACATATTGACTGCTTTGATCCAATTGTTTCTATGCAACGACCAATTTGGATGCAAAAAGGGAGCGCAGAGCAAACTTTCAAGGTGCAGAATTGTGGCACGTAGCATTTGAATGTAATCGGTTCGAGATTCAAACGGACTTGAGTCACGCCATTTAAATTCACTCGCAGTTGTTAGCGAGAATTTATGGGACATAAATCGCTTTTTATCGCGTTCTTCTTGATGTTGGTGCTTATTCAAAGCTAAATGATTTGATGTGAATTTATTTTTATAACTAAACACGGAGCCTTCTAGACCAAGCTTAAACTTCATCTTCTTCTGCTTTTCTGTTAAGTTCTTTTTCATCACTTTCTCAACACATGCCTTTTCTTCGTCTTCGACTAGAATGTAATCGTTTTCATTTTCTTTTGCTTGAATCGCACTCTTAAAAGGATCTAAATTTATTTGCTTTTGTTGAATCGTTCCAGTTTTCAAACGCGTCAAAATTCCTGTCTCATTCGGCTTATTCTCATTGGCATCTTTGCCTTCCTGAGGATCCCCATCGCCAGTTTGTTTATCGTCAAATTGTTCATCTTCACCATTTTTTAATTGAAACTGTAGTTGCTGCTGTTCATCTTGAAACCAAATTTTAGCCGTTTTTAACTTAGCTTTATTATACGCGTCTTTGGTGATTTTTTTCGTGATCTTCATTTGCCTCTCAATTTCCTCTTTTAAATCTTGTAAAGATTCTTTCAACTCTTTCTCATATTCGTCACTCAATCGATTGAACAGCTGTTCGAATTGTTCCTCGATCGAGTAATAGTAAACTTGTTGTGAATCTGGTGAATGATGATTATCTTCAACGAAAATTCGTCTAGCCATAAACCAGTATTTGCGCTTGTGGCGATCCCATCCAATCGGTTCTTGTCTACCGCCGACACAAGACATGGACACAATTGAGTTCGAATAGCAATCAGAAACACCTTCGACTGTCATCGATTTGCAAACATCGCAAATCCAATCAGATGAAGGAACTTGTGTGAGTGGAGGATCGAGACACTGCAAGTGATAGACTGCTTCACATCCTTCGCAACAGAGTAAATCACCTAATTTATGACACATTCGACAGTGATCATCGTGTCGAAGTGTTCCTTTCTCTAAACTTGTACTGGTAATCAATTCGCGCACAGGTGTAGTTTGAAGAAAACAATCGCATAAATATTCTAACAGTAAAAGTTTGGTATCGAGAGATGCATTTAGAGGGAAGTCTTCGCAAATATTGAATGTTCGCTGCAAAACTTTTCTACCCTTTTCGTCGCCACTTAAATAGGTGCGCAGCACCTGAGGCCACGTCAAGTGATCGATAAAGTAGAGAGAGCCGTTGATCGAGTCTTTCACATCTTGTGGTCCCTGTGTGGTTTGATTGTTGTCGTCCTCTCGAATCAATGCTTTCAAAAGTTGAATGTGAATTTGTGAAAGCAGTGAATTCGATTCGTTCAAATGAAGCGCGACAAGGAAATCTTCAAATCGAAACACTTGCAGGCGAACAATGAGCGAGAAATGACGCAAAATCTCGTAAATGGAGAGACTTCTCATCAAATGTTCACTTGAATAGCAAATCAAATCAGTTGACGACGGCGGTAAAGCAAGTGGCGGCACGCTGCTGCTGTCTTCGTCGTCGTCATCCACCGGTGGACATTTACGACGTCGGAGCGTCTCGTCGCTGTGTTCGCCGCTCTCGTCATCAGCCAACTCCTCGTCTTCCTGTTCGGTCTCATCGTTCAGCTCCGAATACATAGTCTCGTCATCGTCTTCATCGTCCATCAGCTCGTCCTCGTCGTAAATTCGATCGTCGAGATCTTGCTCGTCGTACTTTTCGTCCTCCTCCTCATCGTCGTCGTCCCACGGTTTCCGCGATCGCGAATCTTTGCGCGATGACGACGGAGTGGCGGTCGACTTTAGCTTTTTGATGCTCGCGGAGGTTGCCGCGAACGAGGGCTGCGAGGCGGACGACGAACCGGCGACCGGCGAGTGACCCGTGCCCGAATATAAGTACTTCGGACGCTTCATCGCCGCCAAGCGTTGCGCACTTTCCGCGTTTTTCGGCGGACGTCCGCGCGTTTTCATCGCGTTCCGTCCTCTCGCCATTCGCCGCTCCGAGCGTTCACTGTTCGCACGCTTTCACTGCTTTTCGCTACTCTCAAACTTCACTTTCACTACTTTTCGCGTTTCGCTTTTTTCTTTTCGAATTTTTAGAAATAGGTTTTCATTCGAAAGCGGCGAAAAAATATGGCCTCTATTTCAGGGGTCGCTTACTAATTGTCGCACGACGCGTCTCAATCGGGTGGGGGTCGTTTGCTAAACTCGCATCAGATAAGTGATGCCGTGTTGCAGGCGCACAGCGCTCACTCGCGTCGACAGCACACTGCTTTTGGGAACGCAATGGGTGAGAAAACGGTTGGTGTCCGCGAGAAGCGAATGCTGCGCTCGCGTTTGCCGTTGTGTTTGCAAAAGCCGGGTTCCGAACAAAAGCGGCGGGAGTGTGAACCGCTCGCCGGTAACCGCAGCGAAAACGCGAGGAAAGGCGGTCGCTTGCGACGCGTGTGATTGGACGCTCGCACTCGCAGCCAATGACAAGCTGCGGGCGCTTACAGCAGTCGCGCGCGACGCCCGCTTTCGGTTTGCATTTCGAGTCAAAGACAAGTCATTTCTGTGCTTTATTCGCGATTTACGCTTTGCGTTCTCTTTCAAAGCATCGTTTGCAAAGTGATCGTTTGAGTGTTGCTCTACTCTCTCTCAGTCCTCTGAGTTCATTTCGCCTCATTTCGCCTCTGTTTCGCGGCGAAAGCACAGCGGCCACTGTTCGCAACGTTCCACATTCGCGTGGATTGCGTTCGTTTCGAAAGCAGCGCTTTCGTGTATTTCAGAAGACAGCGTTTTGTTGTGTGCTGTTGATTTGTGAACTCGCAACTGTCCACTCGCCTCCCTGTGTGTGACCACTCGCAAAAATGTCGGAAAGCGGCGATTTAATCACGTCTCAAAATAACGAAGAAAGTAACGAAAAGAAGACGACAACAAAGAAAGACGAGCTGAGCTCGAGTAAGAGATCGATACACGAGGTGAGTGCGGAGTGCGGAGAGGCGAGCGGCGGCGGACGCGTGCGGTGCGCGAGGCGACGAGAGCGGCTTTTTGCGCGAAAAACCGGCAAAAAGCGCGCAACAAAAGGAAAGCGGGAGTCGTCCATTGTGCGAGCAGTGAAGGGGTGCCCACCGCTGCTTTGTGCTCCTCGTCGAACTCGTGTTGCTCTCGCGGCCGACGCATGCGCCGCGCGCGCGACGGACATTGCTTTCGCTAAGTTCCGCGTTGCGGCTTCCCGTCTCACTCTTGACCCGTTTTCACGCGTTTTGCGCCTCTCTTCCAAAGGTCACTTCCGAAGACTCGAATTCGGTGGTTGACGGCGAAGACTCGAACTCAAATCTGGCCTCGCAGCGGAAGAACGCGAAGAGCGCGAAAAAACTGAAGAACGGCGAAGATGCCGAGAACAATGTTAAACAGCAGCAGTCGGCAGCGAATGTCGAGAATGAGGGTAACGATGAATTAGACGAGGAAGAAGACGATGAAGAAGAAGACGACGAGATCGTCGGCGTCGAGGGCGGCGAGTTCGACGACGAAGATGAAGACGAGGCCGAAGACGGTGACGCGGCCGATGACGACGAAGATGAAGACGATTGAATCGAGTAAATTTTTCTTCAAAACATGAAACAAAAACTCGAAACCCATTTTTTGCTTTTTTCTTGTATATTTAATAATTTAAAAACGGAATATTTCTCATTGAATGTCGTCGCGTATAAATCTACAAAGCACACACTTTACGGAACCTTTTCTTCGTTTTCTCCTTTTTGTGTCTTTTTTAAGAAACGAGCGAAAGTCGATTTTTTCCACTCATCAACTCAATTATAATTAATTATTGCGAAACAAACAGATGCGAAGAAATCAATAGATGGCGTCGAATTGTCATATTACTTAATAACGAGTTACAAATGTATCGCAAACATTACGAAAACAAACTTAGCGACAAAAAGCGAATCAAGTGAACACTTTCGATTCTCTGTTTTCATTTTTATTACAGTACGAAATAAAGAGACGATAAACCATTGCGAATCAGTGCGTTCGGTGTCGCTCGCCGCGGTTCGCTGTCGGCTTTGTCGGTGAAAAGCGAAAGGAGCGATTAGACAAAACAAGAGCGAACGAGAAAGCGGGGCCAAAGGGGCGGACGTTACAGTGGCTGAGGGCGGTGCGCGTATCGGTCTGAAAGTACGGTAGCAGGTTCTGCTGCACTCAGTAACAAGTTCAGAGGCAATGATTGCGACTACTGTGCAGCAACGACAGTGAGTAGTGAGTGAAGATGCGATGCTTGCTGCTGCTTCTGTTGCTGCTACTCGCCACGACACTGCTTGAGCTTGTCGCTTCTTCAGGTATATTTCAACTACAGTTTCTAATAGACGAATCGCGCGACTTGTCATTCGGGTCCTGGCGAGCAGTGCAAATTTGTCTCGCGGATAGAACTTCTTGTCGCCATTATGAAATTATCAACTCACGGTCCGTGTTCGATGTTCCGTTCACTTTTCGATGGCAGGTAAGTGTTGTTTTCAGCAAAGAAAGCGAGCGCTCAGAAGAAAGAGGAGAGCGGCGAAAGAATTTGTGGTCCGGATTTTGAGGCGTTTCAAAAATGTTTGTTTCTTTCGCCGCGAGCGATGTGTCTAAAACGATGCCTGCAAACGATGGATTCATGCATCCCGACTGCACACTTTCGTTCGCTTCTCTGCTCTCGCTTCGCACCAAACTTTCGCTCGCTTTTGAACAAAGTGCGACTCGTGGGATTTGAACGCATCTGTCAAAGTGCGAACACGTGCAGATGTCGACGTACGTGGCTCATCTCTATTTTCTCTTAACAGAACAAATTCACACTAATCATCGAAATTTTCGACAAATCCAACCGTGTCGTCGAGCAACTGATTGAAACTGAAACTTACGCCATCGTCAGCAATAAATCAAGTGAACAGTGGACGAAAAAATTCTTCGGCAGACATCATCATATCAAATATCTTTTTAGGTGCGAAATGTTGAGAGCTTGTTTCTTTTTGTTAGAATTATCTTGCTCTTCATAACTTACTCACTTGTTTTGTTCACGCAACAGAGCATTTTGCGACGTCAACTACTATGGTTCCGACTGCGAAACGCACTGCCGACCTCGCGACGACCGTTATAACGGACACTATACGTGCAATTCGAACGGTGCAAAAAAGTGTTTGGAAGGCTGGATGAATGAGCATCACGACTGTCGCGATGCGAAGTGCCTGCCGGGATGCAACCCGATACACGGCTCTTGCAAAGTGCCGAACGAATGCATCTGTCAATACGGCTACAAAGGCGTGAATTGCGACGAATGCATCGTGTACCCTGGCTGCCAGCATGGCTACTGTGTCAAACCGTTCGAATGCCATTGCAATCTTGGTTGGGGCGGAATGCTCTGTGACCAGGATTTGGACTACTGTAGCACTCATCAGCCGTGTTTGAACGCGGCCACTTGCTTGCCTGTGAAACCAAATAGATACAAGTGTTTATGCAGAGAGGGCTATGACGGCGAAAACTGTCAGATCATCATAAACCCATGCGTAACCCAACCGTGTCACAACCGCGGCACGTGCTTCAAATTGAACAATTCATCGTATGTGTGTCAATGTCAGCCCGGCTTCACGGGTCAACACTGTGAGGTGAACGTAAATGAATGCAACTCAAACCCGTGTTCCAACGGCGGCACGTGTGTGGATGAGATCAACTCATATCGTTGTCAGTGTCCGCCAGGATTGAAAGGCTCACATTGTGAGGAAGATGTGAACGAATGCGAATCAAAGCTGAATCCGTGCTCGCCGCTGAATACGGAAGTTTGTCGAAACACATTCGGTTCTTTCGAATGCTTGTGCAAAAAAGGATTCGACGGCAAATTGTGCGAAGAAAATATCGACGAATGCTTCTCGAATCCGTGCTTAAATCAAGGCAAATGCGTCGATTTAATCGATTCATTTCAGTGTGTGTGCGAAAAAGGCTTCAAAGGCAAACTTTGTGAACAAATCGACGAATCGATTTGTCAATCAAACGAGCAAATTTGGCAATTGCGTCACAATCATCACTGTTTGGCCAAGTGGTGCACGTGTAAAAGTAGACCTGTTTGTAAGTGCATTCAAACTCTGTCGTCAGTGAGCGGCTCGTCCTCAGCCTCAGCAGCATCATCATCCGCATCCTCATCCTCATCTTCGCTGCGCATCATTTTCGACGAGCAATTGGACGCGAACAAAAGTGAACTTTTTTGCGCTTCGCTCGAAGCGATACTAACATTAAGTATGCATGACACAGTCGATTTGGAAACGATGCGACTCGTTTGTCGCATCGACACTCCTCAATCGGTTCAATTCTACTCGCAATCAGACGCATACACTGAACGTGTGCTGCAATTAGGTGATCTCGTTTCATCGATGAAACAATTAACTCATGTCAAGCAAATAATCAAAGAGAAACAGCAGCGAAGCTATCTCACTCTGATCAACGTTTGCTCGCTGCTTGTGCTCGCGATCGCCGCGATAGCTTTCACATTTTCGATTTTATTTTTAGTCGTGAAGAAATTCTATTTTTTTAATCGCTTCTCCTACAATCGTTTCTGCTGTGATTGCGCTCAATTTTCGCAGCCATCCAATGATCGTATTCATAATGTTTTTCCGAAAAATAATCAACTCAAAAATGTAAATAAAGTAATCGATGTTCAGGTGTAACATGTATTGCAACATCATGTAAATTTTTTAAATAAGTTTCAGTTAATTACATACAAAATTTGATTTTTGCTAAAATCACTTCTTTGCTCAAAAGTCTAATGGAACGGGATAACAGCCCGTCAGACACGCGGTACAATGGCCAATCGCTTTATTCTGCGATTTATCACGAATTCCACTTTGTACAGATTTCAGCAGACCCTCGACAGACAGATGCACCAATGATGCCGCGCCTGTTGAGAAGAAGAGGTAAATCAAAATTTAAGTTAAAAGGCGAGCGATTTGTTTCAAGCATCTCCTTTGTGGTCGGTCTGGAAAGATGAGCCGAAAAATGCTGCCGTTTAAACACAACAAAGAGTGAAATAAGATAATCTACTTTGCAAAAACTCGAATACACAATGGTGGTGAAACGAGATATTTGAAACAATGTTTAGCCGCAGCGAGGATCGAATTAAAGAGGCGCAGAGGTGTGTGTATTGTCTGCGTGCTCTTGTTCGGGGTGCTAAGCATTAAAAATTTTTCAGTTTTCTATTGCTACCATTGCTATGAAAAAGCATCGCCACGGTGGTGCTAATTTCCCGCGAGACTTTTACACATCATTTTTGAAAAATCTTTTTCAAAGTTGAACATAAGGAGGACAGATTTTCGGTGCATCATAGCCTCGTTGCCTCATTGCCACCGCTGTTGCTGCTGCTGATGCTGTAGCAGCTAGCAATAGTCACAGCGGAATTGAGACAACGAGACAGCTGAGAGCTATTGTTCAAGTGAAACGAACCTAAATATTGAGCCAATTGTCTAGCGTTGTATTGATTTGCGATCAACTCTTCTTTGGTCGGAATGTTTATACCCATGTAACATGGATAATGGAGTGGAGGTGATGCGATGCGAATATGAACCTCGACTGCACCCGAATCTTTTAATAAACGAATCAACTGTCCAATAGTTGTTCCTCTCACAATTGAATCATCGATTAAAATTACACTTTTGCCTTGGAAGTTATGCGAAAGTGGTCCGAACTTTTTCGCCACTCCTAAACGCCTCAATCTAGTCGATGGTTGAATAAAAGTACGGCCAACGTAACGATTTTTGCAGAACACTTCAACGTACGGGATGCCCGACTATGAATGCAAACAAACAAAAAATTAGTTTCACTGTTTGCTACTTGTCGCAATTACTTGCTGAGAAAATCCGAGTGCGGCCGGAATCGATGATTCTGGCACAGGGGCAACAATATATTCTATTTTTGGATCTTTGCCTTGAACAGGCGCTTCGATGGCCAATTGCTGGCCACATTTCCGTCTTACAGTGTAAACCATTTGCCCTTCGATCAATGAATCTGGTCGTGCAAAGTAAACATATTCGAAAATGCAGGTAGCCGGCATTTTATCTTCTTTGCGATGTACAATAGCCAGAGTTTTCGGCAATTTGTTCCTTGCCAATTTAACTATTTCGCCGGGCTCAACATCTCGCCAAATCTTAGCGCATACCGATGGAAATGAACACGACTCTGACGACACCACCCATCCTTCGATCGCTAATTTTTCTTGTGATGATCGCGGTCCGCCTTCGTGTGGCGGTGGCACTAAGGTTCCAATGCACAGCGGGCGATTACCGAACGGATCGCGGACCGCATATATGCATTCTTCGTACATCAATATAAGCGAATATGAAAGTGGTGTTAATGACATGAAATGCAAGACTCTAGAAAGTATTTCTTCTTCATCTCGCTGAAGGTTCTTTTCGATTAATGTGAAATTAGATTCGTTCGCTTCTTCCACATTCTTCTCGATGTTTTCATTCTCATCTTTGCGTTTGTTGATTTTAGGCGGTTTTAAACTCAGACATTGCGTAATCAATTCTGAATCGCTGCCTGTAGAAAGACCGACGCCTGAAAGAACATAAAGCACAAAATTAATTGATCTCACCACATCGGCATCGAATATCATCTTTCTTACCGTTCTCTAAAATAGTTTGTCGCAAACGCTGTGAATTTACCAACTCTCCATTGTGTGCGACTGCAATAGTACCGTAACTTGTATGTACTACAAACGGTTGCGCTAATTGTACATTCTCGCTACCACCCATTGTCGAATATCGTGTGTGTCCAATGCCCAGATTGCCGGTCAGCGCTTTGATGATTTGATCATTAAAAATTTGGCTAACCAGTCCCATGTTGCGATGAGCAGAGAATGGAATATTACCGAATTTACACGTTACAATGCCGGCTGCCTCTTGACCTCTTAAGAATTAATTTAAAAAATGAAAGAATTTCAAAAGATAGTCGAAATAGATAAAGCTAGAATATAGGAAAAATTTAAAGTAAATACCGATGTTGAAGCCCGACTAGACCCAGGCAGATGATTTGCGCTACATCCAGGCTAGTTGGCCAGTCGCCGTTAGCGATCGCAGCAAAAATGCCACATTTTTCGGCGAGAAGTGTCTCTCTGTTCGCCTCTGGGTCCATCGATATGGAAATCTCAGTTAAACACTCGTCGCTGTGAAGACAAGTAGTAAAGGTAGTAAAAAGTAGCGTGATTTCTTTGCTCGATTCACGACACTTTCGTTATCTAATCACTGTCCATTGTGCGAACAACGAACGAATCGTGCGCTTTTCGTACCACCGACAAGGAGTAGAGGAAGAAAATGAAGGCAAGTGTTTCTCTATTCCGTCGCGACAACGTCGAAGAACACACTCATTCTCTTAAGTGGCATCAACGAGATGAAACAAGAAGAGAAAAAATTAATCGGTGTCGATTTGCTATCTTCGATCTCCGCCCTTCAAATACTTTTATATACCTGAATTTACATGATTCTGGTAGATAGATGCATTTCAAAACTTGTGTTAAAGTGTTTAAATATTTAATTGAAATATTCGCAGCGTATATCCATAGATACACAATACTCATTTTCAATATAGTAGAGAGTTTACACTTTGTTCTGATATTGATTTCTAGATATAAGCAGATAAGCGACAAGGCTGGCTCAATGCGGTTTCTCGGTTAGTTGTATGCCTAAAGTAATGTTGTCTACCGGTGGTATGATGCGCGTGGTCCGGTCAATGATCTGATTTACTGATTTTTCAGCCAAACAGAGTTTGGTTCTTAGAAAAACAAGTCGAAAAAGGCGGCAACCAAACTCGGCTCACTCTCTGGCTGAGCAACAACAAAAAACAACGTCCAATGTCATCAGTTGATTTCTGAGTTTATTATCATCATTCGATTAGTTTGACGTCAATACGTTCCTTCGATTAATTAAAGCACTCTCTTCACTTTGTCGCTTAATTGCATTTTATTGCTTTCTTCGAACTCTTAAGCATGGGTATGTGAACAGCATATTTCTAATTGAATAGCAATTTGGAATTTTTTTTTGTAGAAATCGATCAAAAAACTGCAACCAAAGAACTCTTAATCGAAGGCAAAACGAAACAAGTCTATCGTCTCAATAATGGCTTAGTTTATGTGTTGAGCAAAGACAGAATCACTGCAGGTATGAATGTCATTCGACACTTTGTTAAATAACACTTAAAACGCTTTCGATTTCAGGCGATGGAGCGAAAGCACACGAAATGGAGGGCAAAGCTAGGCTCAGCACCCAGACGAATTGTGCTGTATTTGAATTCTTGAATGCTATCGGTGTTARAACTCACTTCGTCTCACGAGTCAAAGATTCTGATACTGCATTCATTGCGCGAGAATGTGCTATGATTCCAATTGAATGTGTTGCACGGTAAGAGTAGCATTTACAATATTAAAGTGAAAATGTTCAATTGAAATTCATTTAGCCGCGTGGCGACTGGCTCATTCCTGAGACGACATCCGCATGTGAAAGAAGGCTATCGATTTGCTCCTCCAAAGCTCGA
>NCKU01004514.1:0-12125 GCA_003675995.1 Dinothrombium tinctorium | reverse complement strand
AAAAAACATCAAATAAAGACTAGAGATAGAAGAGGGACAAAATCAGGATAATGGCTTCTCAGGAGCGGGTCACAGCGGGAAAAATTTCATCTGGAGCAGAACTTCAGAAATCACAAATGAAAAATCATTCTTAAGAAAAAATATAAGTAAATTCCAAAGTTGAAATCATGTCTTTAAAATTATTTGAAGTACGAATTGAATTTTTTATGATATCAAAAACGGATTAAAGTGTGCATTTTCGATTTTATTAATGATTCATTAAAGATTAACATACAAGCAATATGAAATTATACCGAACATGAATATGGATGGAAATAAACATTTTGACGCTTGATCAATTGGATTTCGATCTTGTTTCTCGAGTTTTTGAAATAATTTCTTAATTTTATTTTCGGTTTCAGCTTCTTCTTCGTCAACTGGATTTATTTTTGCTGTTTTTCGCTGAAAAATTTTAAAATTGGAATTAGCAACATTAGCAATAAAACACTTTAACTACTTTTTTCTTCTGCTCCCAAATAATCGCAATCGCAGTTTCTATCAGACATAAGAACACCAAAGTGGTGCATAAATTCATCCAAATGTTAATTGCAACCGTATAAGAAGTTCTTAATCCAGAAGTGATTTGTAATTGTTGTGTAATTAATGCGAGCAGTGAAGTGACTACCAAAGATATCCTTGCAGGGATAGTATTTATCGGAACCCAAAAGTTGACAAACGCTGCCACAACTATTGTTAAACTGGGTATATACTTGAGAGGGACCGTATTCCCCATATTTCTCTTCAAGATCATTGTACTTGAAATGCATGAAAAAGATCCTGAACATTAAAGATAAGTTTTTTAAATTGGCTTCTTTTGAATTATTGAATTAACAATGAAGAGTCATAATAATATTGAAAATGATATAAATGCTTAAATTTATAAAGTTCAATGTTTCTTATATACAATTAAACATTCCCTAACGGGCGCGTATCTTGAGCAGTCACCTCCACTAACGGACCCTAAAATAAAACATCCTACTAAGTTAATTTAATTAAAGATATCCTCTTTACAACGGCCACCTCTCTATAACGGTCAGATTTTTTGGATCGCTTTGGTGTGCTTTGTAGAGAGGTTTCACTGTATTTTGAAAACGTTCGATATTTCCGTTGTATAAGTTTGAATTTACTGCGACATCATATTTGTATGTGCTTGGCTCATTTTAAAAAACCTCATATTAAGACAAAACTTTGATTTACTTTTGCTTTTGGTGAAAATAAAGTTATTCTTTATTGTAATAAAATAGAATTTGATTTAATGAATTGTTTCGAGCAATTGCTCTACTCACCAATGTCATAAGATTTATCACATCGCCATTTTCTTACAAATTTTATGTCGTAATCGGTATTGAATAGCCTTTTAGAAAGCTTAAACACATTCCAATTCAATTTAACAGTTGATTTTCGGTGCAAAACTGCAATTAATATAAATGAATAAATAATTGTAGATGAAGTGTAAATTTTAAAAATTTAAAAGTTTGCTTGTATGAAAATAACACTCTTATAAGGAGCTCATTTGAGTTCGAACATTTTAGCCAATTTTGCTTTCTGGTTTAATTTTCCACAAGTTTTAAGCCTGGCTAAATTACCGCGAACTTACGGTTCATGAGTGAAATGTTGCAAAAGTGATAATCGTGAGGATATTTCGAAAAATCCATTTCGCAAACCAAGACCACAGAAACTCTGCAAGATTTGAAAAGTAAGCAAACTCAATGACTCATTTAAATTACCTTGATGACATCTGAACAATCTTATTCTCATAAAGTAGAAAGTAGTTTGTGCGAAAGTTTTCGCTTGTCAGATCCCCGGCAATTCCATTTTTGAAGAATGTGATAGGGTTCCAAATTCTTTGTTTCCAAACACTTTGAAGGCTGATAAATTTATCTTTGGTCATGTTTTTAGGAAACATCAATCTATCGTCGATCCATTTTTGATGAATGAACAAATCCACTGTAAAAGACTGTTTAAAAATAAATAATCGTTTAAAGAGTTATTAATTGCTTACGAGATCTTTTGTTCTCACTGATCTTACGTTTAGCACATGCATACTTACGTTAACCTGAACAGCTTCATTATCTATGGGGTAAATTTGATAAAATCTCTTCTTTTAAGATCATTTACAAACCATTTGGTTTCGGTGGTAAAAGACGGTCATAATTTTTCGTAACTATTATCTCGACCAAATGACTTTATTAAAAAATGAAAATAAAGCGCAACAAACAAAGAGTGAAACTGAATATTGACTTACGTTGCGTCACTAACTAAAATCATTTGTAAAACAGCGCACAGAAAAAAGTTTTTTTCCATCTTGGAAATGAAAATTACAATTTCTAATTACAAATTGTAAACACGTTGAAATAAGCGCGTACAAACGAAAACCAAGATTTCAATATTAGCCAACAAATTAACTTTCTATAATTGAATTGAAACATTTGAAATACTTGATAAATTGGTGGATGTTAGAAAACAGTCAATTGTTTCGCCTTCAAAATAAAAGTTACATAAATTAACTCTCACTTTCAGAGTAACATTAAAAATTGTCAAAATCTTGAATTTGGGAAAAATTTTTATTAAAAAAACTTTATTTGTAATAACCGAGAAGCGTTTTCTCTTATTTAAAATCGTTTGACATTTTGAGAATTTTTTAAAAACTAATCAAGTTTTTCAAAATTTTTGTTTACGCATAAATTTATTTGATTACAGTAAAATCTCGTTTTTTAAGAACCCTGCTTTTCGTAAATCGCTCTTCTTTATGACCAAAATTTTTCACACTTTATCGTGTTGGTAATACCTCTTTTTTATATATTCCCGTTTGATAAGCGATTTTTTGTGCAAAAAAGCGGTTTATAAAAACGAGGTTTTACTGTAATTGTATTTTTACATTTTTCACCTGAATCAAAGTTTTTTTTTTTTTTTTTTGCTACTTTTTATAAGAATATCGTTTTTATGAAAATAAAATTTGATTTTGAAACGAATCTTATATTTTAGTTTATTTTTTTACACTAATAAAAGTCGGAGTTGAATATTCATCGAAAATAAAGAATAGGGAGTAATCAAAAGGGAATACGAATTTAAACATTGGTTACGACTTTAAGTCAGTTAATAATCATAGTGATTGAATTAAAACTAGTCGATTTCTTGTTTAAAATATGAAAAAGTGTTTTGAAGAAAGATATTTTTATATTTTAGGATATCAATGATTACATTTTGCCTGATTTTGAATTTATACCAAAAGGCAAAGCAAATACAACCGATGATTAAATGTTTCTTGTTGTCATCGTTGATTTCAATTAAAGAAGTTTAAAAGTTTTTTCGCACTTACGATGACAATGTTGCACACAAGCTTTTCGTGACAAAGTTTCGGCTGCGTAGCAGTCAGCACTCGTCAGGTCAGATGTAAAGTTAAAATTGAACTGAGAGTGTTTTCACTTTTCTCCGGGAAATGTTAGTTAAGAACAGAGATGAAAGATTTAATAGTTTTATGACAGGGGACAAGTTATGTCTTTATTTGTAACGACGGAAACTTATGCAAAACATTCTTTTCGATCGTTACAAATAAACACATAACTTCTCTCCTCTCATAAAACTGTTAAATCTTGTGTCTCTGTTCTTAACTAACATTTCCCGGAGAAAAGTGAAAACACTTTGTTCAGTTTTAACTTCACAACTGACCTGACGAGGGCTGGCTTCTACGCAGCCGAAACTTTGTCACGAAAAGCTTGTGTGCAACATTGTTATCGTAAGTGCGAAAAACTTTTATACTTCTTTAAGTCAAATACAATCGACTGCAAAAATTTACACCGCAAAAAAAGACTCAATTTTTAATTGATCACAATGTAACAGTATATTCAATTTTTGTTTTTCGTTAGTTTCTCGTTAGTTTTTATGATAATAAAATAATTTGTTATTACTTGTTCATATGATATAATTTTGTTCCGATTTAACCACTGTCTATTCTCTTGCCCTTTCTATGTATTTGCTTGAATTAACATAAAATTATAAAAGTCAATTAAAAAGTTTTGTTTCTCTTCTTTTTATTGTCAGCTTATTTGACTTTCTCATACAATTCCTATTAAATATTCTTTGTATTTTGACGCATTAAATTCTATTCAATTATTCGCAAGCTACATTTATTAACATATACAAAAATAAGATAAAGTTTTTTCCAAATTCAAAATTTCTGTTACCTTGATCGTGTTTTCTTGTTTTCATCTCTTTGGGACATCCGCGGATCAATACAAATAGATATCAATATTTACTTTAAAAAACTTTGAAGATAATCGAGGCCTTCTCTTATCTAGACTTACAATTAATTTTTCAGTTTAATAAAAACGTATTTGGTAAGAGAAATAGAAAAACTCATTTTGAAACAGCATTATGACCAACATTACATATATTGAAAAAATTAGATTTGCGCACTTGAATTCAATGCATAAAGTGTTGCTCTAATCGATAGCTCAAAACTGCAAAAACAAGAAAATATTTATAAGTAACTGTACTATTCACGCAGAATCTTTCAGACATACAGATAAAATATGAAAGATAATGATTTCAATGAATTTTTAGTTTAGTTATAAAAATAATATATATAAGCTTTCAGCCTGAGACTGCATTGTATGTAAAACATGCGATCAAGTGCTTTAAATTTTTCTTTTCAATTCATTTAATAAGAATAATTGACTTTTATAATTTTATGTTAATTCAAGCAAATACATAGAAAGGATAAGACTCTTATCATAAGAGAGTAGACGGAGATTAAATCGGAACAAAATTATATCGTTTGAACAAGTAATAACAAATTATTTTATTATCATAAAAACTAACGAGAAACTAACGAAAAACAAAAATTGAATATACTGTTACATTGTGATCAATTAAAAATTGAGTCTTTAAGAAGTGTGTAAATTTTTGCAGTCGATTGTATTTGACTTAAAGAAGTATAAAAGTTTTTCGCACTTACGATAACAATGTTGCACAAAAGCTTTTTTGACACAGAACTTTTGTTTGCATGTTCCTCTTTCATTTAATCTGTCTTGATTTAATAATTGTTTTTGTAAAGCTTGTTAATTCGATGCATTTATTCACTTAAAATATGTTTTGTTCGGTTCAAAATGGCATGTTTGCAGAAAACGCCGTAATTTTGGAACGCATTAACCGATTTGTTTATTTGATGTGTCGTTCTGTGTTGCGGATGTTCTTGCATAACTATGTGAAAGATCAAATTTTTTGGTTTGACCGGTTCGACTTTATATTTGTTGCGTTTTAATTCACACACCCTGTACAATAATTTGTTTAAGAATATTTGTTTTTTACAATATTTGTTTTTCACGTAACTTAATGAAACGTATTCCAAACGATATTAATTATGTGAAGTATGAATATTATGAGTTTATTTTCCGCTCAAGCGATGATATAACAAAAATAGTGACAAAACTTTTCTGAGTAATTCACATTAGAAGCAGTGAGATATACCTCTTATTACATCTATTCATCACGTCAGTTTAAACTGAAGTACAGTGTGATTTAAAACTTTAGATTGAACTTTTGCATATCGAATATTTATCGAATGAATATTGTTTAATTTTTAAAGTGTTCAAAGCAATGATGAAGTTTTATAATGAATTATTTAGAAGTTGTTTCAAAATTGCTAAAAAAATTCGCCATTTTGGCCCCCACATAAAGTTTGCCGAGCAAGTAAATTTTCCGGAAATATTTTTATATTCGGATGAAATTAATAAGATCGAATCGAGATGACAGCACTTATTCATAAATTGTTTTCTTATGTTTTATGATCATCGTGTTAATTTTTTCAATTTTTAAATCATTTTACAAATTGATGAGTTTTTTGGCACATTTTTTATTTTGAATGTCACTTTGAAGTTCGCACACATTTTTTGTTGTTACTAAATTTATAATGATTTTCCATAATAAAAATGTTTCCACTTTCAATTAGTCAAATTTGTTTAGAGAGCAATTCTATCAAGTGTTAATCACTTGTTTTATGCACGAGACGTTCCTTAAAAGCTGTTCTTTTAAGTGTAAACGATCTTATTTATTTCTGAAACATAGTTTGCATTTTATTTAAAAATTCTTATTCTATTTTTAAAAAACGCTATATTTAGTATCCAAATCCGCCGATTTGAAGCCAGGGAAATGCAGGTTCAACACAATAAATGTTGTCAGAATTGCGATACATGTTAAGCAAACTGTCCGCACACTATTCCACACATATTTTCCGCAAAAAAGTGTTATATTCATGTTATATGCTGCATGACATCTATTTGCCTTTTTCCTCATTTTCCTCATTGATTACATCTTTTTGTTTGCTGTTTACACGATCGAAATTTTTCTAATTTAATAGCAATGAGAATGAATAGAGAATAAGTCGACACTTGTTGAAGAAGGCAAATTGTTGACAATGTCGATTTTTCGTGTGCTACATATCGTCGAGATCGTCGAGTCGGTTGTTTTTTTTTCAAATACAGTGTTGTCCGGTTGGTGATAACCAGAAGATATTCTCGACACCTACAATTCAGAAAAAAGTGTGTGTATCTCTTAAGAAAACAAACCCAAAAGCGATTTTTCGTGATCAATCTAGCAAAAGAGAAATAATGGCAAATCAGACAGCATCAGAATGGCAAAAGTGACGATTGAAAATGAATAAGATAAAGTTTGAATACGACTATTAAACAAAGGAACGCTCGTGGCCATATTAATTTGAAATCTGAAACTGGTAAAATAACACATTAATGTGGCCACTTGCGAACAAACGTTGATCTATGTTTCATCTTTCATTTCAACATTATATTCGAAATGGCAATTCTCAAGCCAATCAAAAAGAGCTTTCAATTGGTATCTCTTTCCTCATTTTTTAAATAATAGGAGATTCTACCATTGTAAAAAAAAGAATGAGAGAGATTACTCAAAGATGAGTTCTAAATATTAAATTCCCAATGTGTACGATAAAAACGAAAAAAAAGCAAAAATTTACAAAGAAAACTAAAATCAATTAAAAAAAATCTAAATTTTGAGGATCGCGTTTTTTAAATAAAAAATTTTGAGAAGAGATTCACTTATCGGCTAGTGTTATTAATATATCAAAGGCTATAAAATGTGCTTTAATTTGGTATAGAACACTAATTTTTTTGCATTTTTAAAAAAAATTAACTTGCGAAATAGTCAAAAAACTTGAAAAATAAGAGCTTAGCGTTAAAGAAATAAGTCCTACTAGAGAGCGATGTAAAATCGGCCAAAAAATTATAAAAACAACAAAAGAGCCAAAAAATTCTTTTCTGTCTTTACTATACATCGACATTGTTTGCTCGAGAAATTTTCATAAACTCCAGAGCTTAGATAACTGTAATAATTCGTTATCTTTTATATGTCACCAGTTTCATTTTGTATCACATTTTTGCAGTTTGATTATATTCCTTATCCCCACTTTTTGGTATATCTAGTTTTAGAATTGCTTAGTTACAGTTGTCAATTCTTGCTTTAAGAAAACGGCAATTAAACTTTTTATTATTTTCTGCAAAATAACTTCTTCATATGATGCAAGTTAATAATTGCAAAAAATGCTCTGGTTTTAAACCAGAATATTTTCAATGTCTGAACTCTTATTTTAAAAATTGTTTTGTACAAAATGTTTGTCTTAATATTCATTTCACCATAGTTTTAGAAACAAATTATTAGGTAACATAAATCAAATTGAGTTAATTTAAATTTTAAAAGCTTTGTTTAATGAAAAGAGTAGAATTAAATTAATGGTAAAAATTCTTGACTTTCAAACTTTATAAGCAATTAGATCGTGAATAAATTTTAACAAGTAAATCAATTTAAAATAGATATTACTCAACGATGAATCAAAATCACTAAAAGTACACTCTTGGCCATATTAATATGCTTCATTTTTCATTTAAAATTTGAATTTTCAATGAATAAGATAACATAAAAAGTGGCTCTGAGTGTACTTTATCACTCGCAAGCTTTCAAATAGTTGACGAATAAGATTTGTCTCATGCCGTTTATCTCATCTTTTTTGTCACGCGCTGAATATCTCACATACAGAATTCATTTTTCTTTAACTTTACACTCGCTTCTTTCATTCATTTCATTGTTTGCAAAAAAAAGAACTTCGCTCGTTATTTCGTTTTTAACCAATTTCATTGCTAAACTTTTCATTCGCGAAGAATTTGAAAATAAAAGAAAACAACAGAATAGAGAGTGTTTTTCACTTAGCATCTTTATCAGAAAAACGCATACTTTGTAACAATGCAAAGCAGTGCAAATTTCTTAAGCGTTCTTAAGCGTGAAAATGATTAGGTGGCTTTTTCAGAACGAAATAATTTCCGAAAGTATGTTTTTTTTCGAAAACATTTTTCAGTTTATATCTTTCTGTGATAAAAAATAAATTACAACTGACTGTTAAAAAATTATTTAACAATCTTTTAACAACATTTTAAAAAAATTAAAAATTCGCAAAAATCAAATGATCGTAAAATTTAACGTAATAACATAACATAATTTAATAGAGAACTCTCAATGCGATGTGATTCCCCTCTTTACGATTTTTTTCTTTTATTTCTTTCAAACAAATCTAATAATTTTACAAATAAATTTTAGGACAAATGTTAGTGTTTACTTCTTTTATTTCTATGCGTACTATCTCTTATTGATAAGTCTGATTTAATCGATCGCCAACAAAACTAGAAAATTCGGAAAAAACTTTTGGAAATCAGCGAAAACATTATAAAAATCAGAATCGGTTGGTGCTAAACAAATATTTTGAAATACATTTAATAAATAAATTTATTTGTTATACGTTTTTCTATCAAGCTTTTAAAATTAAAAAAATTCTTCTACCGCTACTTAAAGATCAGATTTAAAGAAAAAACACTTCAACTTTAAAAGAAAATTGAATACATTTATTAAGAAAGGGTGTATCCAACAATGTGAATACTTATTGTTGAATAAAGTCTTTCTTAATAAATCTATTCAATTGAACATTGCTTTATATAAGAACAAACATTATAGCGTTTAACAATAAAAATTGGCACTGATCTTGAGATTTTAATGTCACTCTTTCCATGACTATTATAAATTAAGTAGAATCTTTACATCAAAAATGCTCGACAAAAAGCTCTTGACTCGAGTAAAGCTTTTCCCACAAACTAGCTCATTATCCATGAGTTTTAATCTCATGTCTACATATAAATTTTAGACAAATTTGTTGTGTTGATCTTGAATTAAGAGATCACTAAATTAGAAAAATGCTGTGAGAATTTTAATTGTCAACATTTGTACTGACAAGCTAAAACATCGCTGTAGATAACATAAACTTAAGTTGAAATAATTAAATTCGTGTTAATAGTAATTTTTCAACTTTCAAACTAAACTCTGCCAACAAAAACTCTCTGTAGTAAGTTTTTGTATTTTCTGAGGTTAGTCGTTGATACTTAATAAAAATGAGCAAAATTAAGAAATACACAATATTCTCTGATAATGAAGCTGTCGTTCAAAAAGAGGATTGTGTTTTTTTTTTGTGAGTAAATTTTAACACTGAGTTTGAATCTTAAGCAGTGACTATTTATCTAAAACTAATTTAAGCTCTCATCTACAAAATTATTCTAAAATTTTTCTCTCTTAGAAAAGAAACTCTGTTCGCGAGTGCAATGTCTATAAAGTCTGCTGTTTCTGCAAGGTGTTCAAATAAGAATCTGCAAAGTCTGCAAATTAGGGTCAGCAGATTGGGATCTGCAAACTCTGCAGAGTCTGTTTTGCTAGAATTGCCTCAATCCAGAAACTCTTTTTTTCAGAAATGATTATAAATATCTTCCATATTTTGTTTATTTACGAACACTTACATCACAATTTCGATTTTATAACAAACAAAAAGCACGCAAACAATGTTTAACTGTTTTGAAATTTGAACTTGTTTGAAAATTTTTATTGCAAACTTTTCTATCGTTTATGATTTTATTGCACCAATGAAAGTTAATAAAATTCAAAGAAAAGACTTTGTGCTTGTTATCGAATAATTCTTTGCATAAATGAACAGCTAAAATGTTTTACGATAATTTACATTAAAATACCGTTTTTATATGGATAAGATAGCAAAACATTCTAGAAAAAGAGGTGTATGTTTGGATAAGAAGAGAAAAATAATTTTATAGCTAAAAATTATTTGAATCGTCCATGTGTTAATTTTTATAATTTTACAATTGATTTTTGTCATGCACTTTTTCGACAAAATTTGTTCGCTAGTTTTGACAAGATTTTTCAAACTCCTATTCACTGAAAGTTTAATACAGTAAATTTGAATAAGGGTTCAAATTCATTTCAAACAAACAATCAGTTAAATTGATAAATGTTATCTTGCTCTTTGCACCAGGTTATCTTCAACAAATCAAACGCGTGATTTTTTCACACATCATCATTCTCAATCGCAAATGATTTTATTTGAGAGATTTGTTTGCGCACGTTTTGTAGTGAAAGTCATCATTCTTTTAGTTTGTACTTTTGTCTCAGATTCAAATAATTTAATTTTTAAAAATGATTGGGACCTAAAATTTAATTTTTTTTTTTTGCATATCGTCTAAAAATTGATAGGATCCAATGTCTTTTTCGCACTAAGTACTTTCTTTCACAAGTTTACTGTTAAAATTTACGTCGAAAACCATATTTTGAATATTCAATTTCTTACCGCAACTATAAAAACACTGAAAACTGTCGTTAAAAAAGTTCTCTCAGTTTTATTGTTTGAGTTATAATTAAAATATTTCCTAATAAAATTTTATTTTAAAATGTTTTAAGTTTTCGTTTGATTTTGCTACTATTTGTCAAGCACACTTTACTCAATCATTTTTTTTTCATTCCTTTATTTTGATCCATTCTTCAAGAATTGTCAATTTATTATTAGAAACAATAAAAAATTTGTTTTGACGCGAGAAAATAGATCTACCTTAAAAGCAAAACAAAATTAATTCAAATATATAAACATGTTATGCTCAGTTTAATATATCTTTTGCTGCTTATTTTTAATTTGTATTAGCGTTTAAAAATAAATTTCACCTGTTTAAGCCAAATAAGAATTCTGCGAAAAAATTACAAGCTATAAAGCAACTAAATTAACTTTTTATTTATTGAAAATTTTTTGCACAATGAATAATCATAAGCGTAGTGTGTTTAGAATATTTTTGTTACGCAATAAGAAAAATATTCTTCACGTTTTATCAAAAGAGCAAAACAAATGTTACATTCTTATGTAATAAGTGAATTAAAAGTCGAGCCTGAACATAGATTATTTGTCTCTGAAGCAAAAGTTGAGAGTTTATACGACTTTTAGAAAACGGCGAAAAATCGTAGGATTAAGCATTCAAATACCACAAATGAAAGCAGGATAAACAACGGTTTCAACGGAATTTTATTTAAAAAATGGTCGGTAAAGATCGAGTAACTGAATAATTGACGTAATAAGTATTTGCGTATTTGCGACGCTCATTTGTTGCATAATGAAAACAAAATCAGGAAAATGGCATAAATTTTTAGTGCGAACTTATTACGTTTTTCCTTTCGCAACGCAAAATTCTAGAAACATTGTTATCGATAATAACCGGCGGCGAAGAAAACAAATTTGTTATTTTTAGCTTCGCTCTGCAATTTTTTTTGCTACCTTTACTGTTAAACATACGTTTTGCTCTAATTTTAATTTTTTACAGTAAAGAAATTAAGCAGCGAATATACACTTTATTCAAAAAAACAAGTTTGACTGTTAACTGACTTTACATTCATTTCAGCAGATGACGCTCGCCATATTCATATTTAAATACACTTAAGCTGATCTCATTTTGACTCTAATCCATTGTTCACTAAAATTGTAGATGCCAATTAATCGCTATCATTAAACATCATATTGGTCTTGAATTATAAAACACATTTTTAATATCAAAATTCTAATTTAATTTTTGATTGTTTACAGCTTACTCGGTAACTTGCTAATTTAGTGACTCATTTTTTATAAATTAAATCAACAAAAGTGCTTCAGCAAATAAGCAAAGAAACTTTCAAAGTCCGAAAATATAACAATTATT
>NCKU01004513.1:0-12129 GCA_003675995.1 Dinothrombium tinctorium | reverse complement strand
GAATTTTGATGCGTGCAATTAAAAACGTGTGAAGTGAGCGAAAAACTCGTGAAATGTCGAAGAAGTTTTTAAGTTTTAAGTTTCATTATCGATGACAATCGCTCAAAGTTCAAGTTTAATTATATAAAGTTAAAGTGGCTTCATTTCTTTGAACTTAAGGATGAAATGATAAAAATTATTATAAATCATTCAATGTAAAAGATTTTCGTCAAAAAAAATTATTATTATTAGTTTGATTTCACAGTTATTTCTATGCATCAATTAATTTTTGAATTGTTTTTAGTCAAAAATTATTTCTTATATAACCAACAGTTTATTTATAAAGGTTTTAGGTACTTGATCGTATTATTATTATTATTTTAAGAATTAAACAAAACTTTGAACGAATCTGATCATAAATTCTGTGTTCAAAGGCAATAAAAAAAACGCTTTTTTAATGTAAGACTTAGTTATATGAAAAGCAGTTATTTTCTAATTAAAAAATTGCACAAATACACGAGTGATACAGATGATTCGCTTGAATCTGAAAGAATAGTTTGAATTTCGAAAAATGTCTCTTTTAACAATCATTAAAAATTGTTTGATCAACGGAAATTTTTCTGAAAATTTAACTTTTTTAAAGATTACTCTTTTTCTTATTGATTTCTTAAAATGAATAATTTCTTAAAAAATATTTTATAAACATTGTGTAAAGATCTTAAATATGTAAACTTCAAAAGTAAATAACATCATTGAACTTAAATATATTGTAACAGAGATACAACCAATAAAATTTGAGAAATATTGTTAAAGTGCACTTTCCCTATTAGAGTAAAAAAATTTGATTCACGATTACAACGATAAAGTATCTCATTTGTCTTAAGTAAGAAACATAAAACTAAAGTATTAAGTACTACCGTTTCAAAATAAAATGTTTCGATTATCGAAAAGTAAGCTCAACTACAAAGCATCACAAATAATTGAGCTTATGGTAAAAGTTGCTTTGCAGTTAAGCTAACTTTCGATAATCGAAACATTTTATTTTGAATCGGGAGTACAAGTACTTTCGCCTTAAATGGAATAGCTGTATTGTTTAAAATAAGGTTTAAAGTTTGCAAATTCAATTTTATTGTGGTTTTGATATCAATAAGTTTTCAGTGAAAATGCCTAAAGAAACAAAATCGCAAAAGCTTCCACCGCTTGGTAATCATTTCAGCGAAGAAATTTTTTAAATAAAAACTTAAATTTTATATTTAGTAAAATAAGAATGAATATTTTTATGCATACTTTTGGTTTTTTTTTTGCAAATTTACAATATTTAAAAAAATTTTGTGCATGAACTTTCTAATTATTTTTTTGAAAATATCTTAAACTTTTCATAAGCAGAAGCCGAGTGATTAATACTTAATAATTAACTGCTAATTATTAATTGCATGAGATCTTATTAACTTAATTTGAAGCATAAATTATGTTAATGAGTACAAAATAATAATTAAAAGCGATTCAAAAAATCGAAAAAAAATTTTCGTAAATAGTGAAAATAAAGAACTTATTAAAGTCACACTATTAAATTCACAGTGTTCTTTAAAAAGTATTTGATTTTAATCTGATACTGCTAGTTGATAACTCCCGATTCCATTTTACTATTTTAATGAAATTCAGCAAATATAATAATTTAAGTTCAATAAAAACCAATTATATTGTTTAATAAGCTTAAATGTTTTAATTAGTTGAATCTTTACTAACTTTAACTCAAACTTTAATACTCAAATATTCATTTACTTAATATTTATACACAACTCCGAGAAATTTCGGTCGTAACCGATTTTTAAATAAACTCTCAATTACTTCCGTAAACACAAACGAAAAGTAAATAAATATAAAAATGAATTCACTGAACTTAACAAACCGATTCGATATTAACCGAATTTATTGAAAATTTCATTTCTGTTTGTTATTCACGAATAAGTTTTAGAATTTATCAATTTTAATAGGTTAAAACTTTAATACAAATATAGAAGATTGAGTTAATTTATTTCAAAAAAGCCTATACAACAATGCATATTTAAAATCTTAATATTTCACAGTCGCTTACGATCGGCTGCATTTGAAAAGTTTAATAAAGAGCAGATAAAGCAAAAATGCTTCGTGATAAATCATTCGCTAACAAGCTCATTATTGTCTAAAGTCTTTTGGTCTAATTTCATGCATAGCAAGTAATAAATGCTTTGCAAATTGAAATTATGTGAGCTTGCTTTTGTAGAATAAAGACAAATGTAAAACAATTTTCGAATTCACATTTCTAACTTCTTTTATTTATGAGAAAAGTAAGAAAAGAGTTTCTAGAAACTTTTCTAGAACTTTGATTTTTTCGCGAACAAAATACAGCTGTGAAGTGGGCTTAACATTGAATTGTTTGCTGTTCTCTGCTCTTCTTTAAAAGCTATAATTTACTCTGAGAGCATTTAAAAAACGCTTTTGATTAAAAATTTATTCATATTTAATCTTGAGTTATAATATTGATTTAGGGTGTTGCTGTTTAAGTACTTTACATTTCATCAATTTATTCGCAGTTTGTTTCGGCATTTACATGTTTTTAACATAGCCAAACTGAAGCTTTTGGGCGCTTAGTTTTAATTCCAATAATTTTTAAACTTATCTTACTTAATACTTTGAACTATTTTTATCATATTTTTTCACATTTGTCTATTAAAAAACACTTTCAAAATTAAATCAATACTTTGTGAATTTCATTTTTGTATAAATTTTTAATTGATTTTTTTCTACTAAAAATGACGTAAGTACAGAGTTTACTAATTAATTATTTTATTCACAAATCTTAAATTAATAAACATTTCAAATAGCTAAAAAGTTTGAAAAAAGTTTTCATACTGATCTTATTCTTGTTCTGCTTTATTATCTTTTAACTCTGTCTTCTTATTTTGCTACTTGGTAATTACATTTTCATATCGTTGGCGTGCATACAGTCACACCAAAAGGTGTTTGAGTCAACAATTTCAAATCTCTATCGCGATCAAACGAAGCACGCATTTGAGGTCTGGCACGTAAAAAAAACTAATACGCCTGCTTTTCACAAATCAGCGGTATTTTGCAATCACACCTAAGGCGAGCATCGCATTAAAATGCCGGAGATTCGTTTCTCGCTGAACGCCACTCTCACTTTTCACATTCGCGATTCAGTCGTCGATAGTAAACTTCATTTTCTCGTGTTAACAATGTATTCTCTTTGTTTGTTCGTTTAATAACACATTTTATTATCATTATTGCTGTGCGTCTCTCATCGAAACGAACCTTTGTGATGGTTTGCTCGATCGTGACAAATTGCAATAGCTTTGAAATTTTTTAAAAAATTCAATGTAAAATTTTCAAAACGAATAGATTCGCATAATATCAAATTTGAAATATTTATGAAATTCATATTTAAAAATTTAAATTCTCAGTCGAATAAAGCCGAATTTTAAGCAATTTTAGTTCTTTTCAATTTTCATGAAGTATTTAAATTTTTTAAATAAATTTTCCCATTTGTTTTTTGCTTCTAATAAAATGCCTAAATTGAGATTTAGACAGTTAATCTATTTTCCTATATTACTCTTCATTTTTGAGAAGTCTATGTAAATGTAGTAAAAGAAAAAATGTTTCGAAAAAAGCAAAAATTGAAAAGTTTCCACCATTGAGACAGCTTGAAGCGATCTTATTTTAACCATCTTGCACTGTTCATTCTTTGTGTAGCCGCCAAAATACCCATAACTTGCTTATCACACTTTTGGTTAAGTTTTATTTTCTTGATACTTTTTTGCATTTATAAATATTTAATTTTGAAAATAAAACAATCTGATTATAATATTTAATTAACGAAATAATTTGCTTTCTGCTTATTGATATCTTTTTTTGATGATCAATACAAGGTGTGTTAATTAAAAAGCAACACATATAAGGTCGAGTAACTTTTTGCAGGTCGAGCCAAAAAATTTGATCTTTCACAAAGTCGTGCAAGAACATCTGCAACATAGAATGATACATAAAATAAACAAATCGGTTAATGCATTCAAAAGTTATACGGTGTTTTCCGCAAACATGCCGTTTTCAACCGAACAACGGGTGTTTTTAATGATTAAATGCATTGAATTTAAAAGTTTTACAAAAGCAATTATTGGTTTAAACATATTAATAAAAGGGAAATATGCGAGCAAAAGTTCTATGTCAAAAAAATGAAAAATTTTCAAGAAAATGGTTCTGTCCGAGACTTGCCGCATGACCGAGATAACTCCTAATTGCCCAAAAATCAGGTCATTAGGTTCAAGAAAGCTTTATAAGATTACTGTGATATTCATAACTGAAAAGATTTTTAACTTAAAAATTAAAATTCGGGACTATGTGACAAACGGAAAAAGATTCTGGCTAGGGTAACTCGCCGGATTTGTTTAATTGAGCCTGAATATGGTCAACATGTCAATATTTGTGAATGAAACGTGTCATTTTTACATCAGCAATGGAATTTTGGAATATTTTACAAGAGAATCACCTGTTCGCCTAAACTAAAAACCTGCAAAAAACCGCTGATGGGTTTAATGATAAAAAAGAATAAATTGAAACTTCTCTTTATGTTCAGAAAATCGGCAAATGGTGTATTTCTACATTTCAGTGTGTTAACGACCTGATTTTCTTCACAGACACAGTAACCGCGGATGAATATTTTTATAATAAAGAGCAATTTCTTTAAAAACCCTCAATTTGGTGAGAAAAAATTTTCAATAAAATTGTGCTTCTGCCCATATGTTTAAACGTGCGAATGACTTTTCATTTAAAAACTTTGGAAAATAAATAAATTACAAAGGGTTTTTCCTTAATTCGTAATAACCGATTTTTTACCTTTTAAGAATAGTGAAAAAAAGTTCAGATATGAAAAGATGGGGATAATTAGAGAGTTAGAAATTACTTCATCCATTTAATCGGTAGTATTTCGGAAGAAGTACTCGATAATTACCGAAAAACTATGCTTTCGCGGGTAATTCGGTGAATGGAGAATCATAACGGTGATTTCGAGGAATCCGGTGTCAACATGCGTTGCGAAAACCGGACAACAGTATAAGTACAGGAAAAGCATTGAGCGATTTCAATTATTCGAGTTATTCAATGAAACGTGTGCTGCGTTTTAATTCACACAACCTGTATTTCAAAAAACATTTGCGCTTAATGAACATCTATGATTAAAAAAATGGTTTTGAAACTTCAATGGATCGAACTTTTATATTAATTACATCTCGCCTTGCATTAAATTACAAACATCATGCATTTTAATCATGCGAGATTCAATGCGGAATTTTAACGGTGCAAATCTCTTTATTTCCAACCATTGAACACTCTTTAAGCTGCTAAATTTTTTGTTTTCTTTACTTTAATCTCTGCTTTGATAATGCTTTTTTCATAATGACTGCACTTCGTTTTTTAATTAAATTAAGTATTATATTTAATACATAAACTTTTTAAAGAAATTTTTAATTACTTAAAAGTGCAGCAATTGTGATGGTGTATGTCAATGTTAATAATTATCAATTAAGCAAAATATGAAGCGTGATAATGTCTTGCAAACAATAAAAGTGTCTTATACCCCATTACTAGATTAATCAACTTTGTAGTTTCTTTGCGTAATGCATGGTGCAAAGTAAATGTACGATGCACACTTTGAGAGCAAACTTTTATTTCATGTCAAACAACAAAAGAAAACTTTTGTTGAGAATTGTTTGACACAATGTTTGAATGCTTTAAACTTTGCAAGTTAAATAAACGCGAAATGTAGTTCTTGTGATACTATGACTTTATTTACAGCAATAAAGTGAAACGAAATTTGAACATTTTAGTTGAGGAGAAGAGAGGACATTACTTGACGTGAGTTTACTCATACTTTCATTGTTGTCGAGTGAAGAACATTTTTCAAGCGAAGATTCGACAAATGACTTTAAAAAATTCTGTAATTTTGTGAAAATTTATTCTGAAACTTCTCACTAGTAAAAGTTTTGTGATAAAATTTATGGTAACGTAAAAATATTGAATTTAAGTCTCATAAATTTTCTGAATTAAAATTAAAGTCACCTTTTTTAGCTTCAATCCTTAAGAGATACATTACTTGGCTTGTTATCATGCGTTAAGTAAATATTTGTAAAATTCTTATTTGATTTTGGGTGTTAAAGTAAGCAAAACACTAATTTATCTAAAATAGAAATTATATTAGAAATTATAATTTGCGAGAAGGAACAAAATTTGATCAAGAGGTAAATCGAGTGAAGAGCAAACGTCTGTTATTTTAAGAGCAGCGAAGCTGAAATTGGAATCTAGTGTTAAGAATTAGTAAAGAATGGCGTGGAAATAGTTGGTAATAGGATTGACCTTTTAAAAAATTTTGTAATAATGGTATTGTGATGAAAATGAACTTCATTGTAATTCTATTTTATTTATGCTAGTTTTTGTGGTTTAAAGTGTTCAACCAATCAATGGTTAAAACTCGTGGGACGGGTTAACGGGATAAAGCGTTCGAGGGAACAAAGATTTACGGGAGGGCTGGACGAAACGGCTTTTTAGCTTACGGGATATGGGTTTATTTGGGATTTCTATTTTATTTCCGTCTCCACCTCTATAGAAAATGATTTCTCTCATTAAATGAATGGAATGAATTAATGATTTGCAAAAAGTTTTGAAGGCAAAAATTGAAATTCACTTTTTTATATTGTAAGCAGCTGCCTCATAACAACGAGAATTATTATAAACTTTTAACAGTGTAACAAAGTATGAAGAATTGCAAAAGAAAATTGCGAAATTAGTACGTTTGCCACACTCAATTTGCATTGTGAATTGATGGTTCTATTTGCATTTGTATAATAATTAATAGACAGAGTCGATTATAACTTGTTCTGCGAAATTGTTTGATGCAATATGTGGAAAATAAGATGGCAAATAAATTGTTTAATAATGTTTTTCTCATTAGTTTTAACAAAATGATTAACATTTTATGCAAATTTTTTATGAAAACTCGTTAATTAAGCTAAAAAAGTTCATAATTAACACGAAAAGTGCTTTGAATAAAATAAAAAGTTTTTGTGCTTTAATCATAACTTTAATTATTGAGTGAAAAATAAAAACAATGAGGAACGCATGAACTTGGTTTATCTTAATGCTTAAATAATTTCTTCATCGCATAAACATTCATTCTCTATAAGCTTTTGTTGAATTTTTTACGCTCATTAATCCAATGGATTAACAAAAACAAGAATAAAATAGAAAAGCTATTCGAATAGCTGTGCTTACAACTTGCATTTCATTTTTTTTTAAATTAAAGAATTTAACTAATTTTAATTTTTTGTCTAAATGTGCCTTAAAATGAGTTATTTCGTGAAAAGAGAATAATTAACGAAAAATCTAAAGTGCAATCGTCTGTTCTACTCTATAGAGGAAAGATAAAAAGAGCAAAAATATAAAAAATTCTTATACACATCCCATGTAAATCGAAGAATTTATTTGGGGATCAAAAAGATGGCTCTATTTAAATAAACATGTTGTGTTAAGTTGATAAGATTAGCTTAATAAAGCAAATAAGAATGATTAGAACAGTTTTTAATTGCTAGTTTAAATACAAAGATGAATTTCCGCTTTAAAATTTTAAATGACTTAGAATATCAAACTATTTAACCGGTTAAATTTAACTAGCATTATTTTTTAAAGCAAAGTACAATGAATAAAACTGACAAAAATGTTTAAAATTGAAAACAAATTGCGCAGCTAAACTAAAATTGCATTTGCGAATCAATTTTGTTTACAATAAGCAGAAAGCATAGAGAAAATGTTTCAAGATTAGATTTAATGTATTTCGTACGATATCTCAATTAACTCTTAGCTTTTAATGTGTTTCTTACTTTTATTTTGAGAAAGAACTCTTAATCAAGTGAGTAAAGACGTTACTTTCACTTTGTTTTGACTACTGATTTATAATACTTTCACACAACTAATATTTCATTGTTATATTGTCTCTTTTCTTGAAGGCATTTATTCAATTTTTGTTCTTGCTTAAGTACTGTGCTGTCAAAAAGCTTCTTGTTTTTCTTCATTCAAAGCTGGCTTATTTTACTACTAAATAAATAAATAAAATAAGCGATTTTTTTGGCTAATAATTTAATTTTTCTTATTAATGTTTTTCAAACTAGAAACAAGAACATTTGCTATTGATAAATTAACACATTCTTGCTGTAAAGCTCACATAACTCAACTGCGCTCTTGCTTAATTAAAATTTATTAAAAGCAGATAGATTAGAAGCAAAGTGATACAATATTGCAAAGTAAAGAAGCATTGAGAAAACGTAGAGGGTTGTCACAAACAAATTATGGGTCCGGTCATTTGAAAAGAATCCTGATTACAAATCTATTACTTCATCTCTAGATTTTGAAAAATAGAAAAACATTGAAATATGCACCTTTAACCACAGCTGGTGTTGAACGATCGTTTTAAACTTATAAATATATTTTTAACGATCTTCGCCATAATCTCACAGAAAAAAGCATCGAAAATGTTTTATTTGTTAATTTCAACTCATTATAACTTTCAAAAGATAGTGAAATCATGCAATTTTATTAAAAAATAATTTTTGAGTACTCAAATTAGCACATATGTTTCATTTTTTATTATATATCACATCACATATTTTTGTCAATTCTGAGCACATAAATTCCAGTGTTTACTTGTGACAAATGATGCATAATTTTTAGATAATTCGAATTGCAGTCCAATTCAATTCATTTACCGGTTTTGTCAAAACTTTTACCATAGAGAGGCGTTTACCTAGAATTTTTGTCAAAACTATTACCGATTTTATCAATTCATTTACCGGTTGATTAAAGTCAAATGCAATGTTTGAATATATCTTCTAATGAGAAAAAAAAAGCAGAGACCAGTGTAGACAAAGATCTTTAATGTATTAAAAATAATAGCTGCACGTAAAATTGATCTGCTTTAAAAACCAAGACTCTGTTTGTTTTCTGAAAACTTCATTTTTACATGTGAATGCATCGCTTAAATGCTTAATGTATTTTAAACAATTTCAAAATCATAGAGAAAAATGAAGATGAAAAATTTTGATAAGGTTGGTGATTACATCTCTATTTTAAGCTCGAGTAATTTTTTGTGCGGACGGTCCGATAAAATGTGCGGTATTCAGAAAGTGAACGGAGTCCCAGTTTCTGATCTGGTCAATCATATGTGCGGCTATTATTTTCAATACATTAATGATCTTTGTTTACACAGACCTTTTCTTTATTCTCATCATATGGAGATATAATCAAGCATTGTATTTGATTTCAATACAAACCGGTAAAAGAATCGACAAAATCGATAAAAGTTCTGACAACTCTCAAGGTAAACGCCTTTTTCTGGTAAAAGTTTTGACAAAATCGGCAAATGAATTGACAAAATCGGTAATAGTTTTGACAAAAGTTCGAGGTAAGCACCTCCTTTTGGTAATAGTTTCGACAAAACCTGTAAATGAATTGAATTTGACTGTATTTATTTAAAATTTTTTGAACCGACTTCAATACTGCATTTGTCTACTATTTTAAGTTCTTTCAATTTTGATCTTCTGCTAACTTTCCTCTAATTTCAGCAAAAAATCATTTTGATTTCTTACACTGTTCGATTTGTTTCAAGTGAATAAGAAATGAAGTTAAGTTGATTTTTAAAAGGCCAATGGGATGATTAATTATTTGTCATGAATTTTTCGTGATTATAAAACAGAAATCGATCCGTTAATTTTAGTAAAAATCCTAAATTCAACTTTTTACGACACATTAAAAAAATAATTTATTTTTATGTTTGCTTGCCACATCTTGATATACGAATATTAAATAAAAATATTAATAAAACTAACAGTTAAAAAATTGAAAATTTAAGACTAAGATTAAAAGTAAAAACAAGAGACATACATGTGAAAATTTAAAAAATAATTTGAATAAATAAAGAGCAAACAATAAAAATGAATTTAAAAGTGAAAATGTTATTAATTTTCTGAAAATTTCAATAAACATGAAAATTTTTTATTTTTTTCTCAACAAATTCTATTCAAAACTTTGATTTGTAAAATAGAAGCTTTCACATTATAGGGCAAAGTAAATATACCAAATTTTTCTGAAGAATGTTTATTTTTTAAAAGGATAAAGTATTCGAGAAGCTAAGAGAAACGAAAAAATACAGGAAATATGCATTTATAAAATAATATACAGTCAATGACAGAATGTTTTGCTATCTTATCCAAACAAAACTTGAACAACAAATCAGGTTTTGTATGGTAAAGGTAGCAAAACATTCTGTCATTAACTGAATTTTTTCGTTTCTCACAAAATACTTATGAGATCAAAAAGACACTTAGTAAGAGCTTCAAATATGAAAAGTTTTTTACAATGCAGCAAAAAAAAGAAAACTTTTTTGAAAACTATAACCTTTTAAATATCTAAATAAAAAATATTTTTGCTAATATTTAAAAGTCAATTAAGGCAATTCTCTGTTGCGATCATAAAAGTAAAAATATTTCGATGCACTTTTAAGAACAATTTTTCAACTAATTAAAAACTTTCATAACTTTTAGTTTTAGATAAATTATAAAGATTACTTTTCAGACATGTAATATTCTCGCTAATCGTAATATTAACAAAAATTTTACTTACTATTCTGTCCCAAAAATGTCGTTTTCCCAGAAGCATTAAGAGCACAAAGAGCGCTTATTTCTGGACAGAGTAGTAAAATGCCACAAAATCTAAATATTTAACTTTTACCTCTGGTATCGGCATTCAAATTTCGTAAACTCATTCAAATATTTTTGCAAGTGAATGATATTTTTAGCCACTAAACTCAGACTTTGACGTATTTTGCATGAAAACAGATGTCCTATTATATTGCTCCTCCCTCAATACTATAGTGAAAGCCACAAGACATACGCATTCTGATGGATTACACTCTTTTGGCACTTATCTCTTACCCAAACAAAACCAATCAACCAAACAAAACCAATTATATATTCAACAGTGGATATATTATATGCATTCATATTGCATAAAATCCGTCTGCCAGATCTTGATTATACTAACTGGACAGAGATCAGAAAAACTGAAAATCTTACACGTCCGATGTCAACCGTTGCACTTAAAATTATAATGTGCAAATGTTTTTGGAAAGTTTCTAAATATTTACGAAACTTTTAGACTTTTAAAAGTTTTGGGGACTGTTCAATTTAAGTAAAAGGATGAATTTAAAATTATGTATATTTGAATGTATTATCTTTAAGTCGAACAAAAATGAAATTAGAAAAAGATTTTTTCACAGTTTTTTCAAAGACATGAAAGAAAAAGTCCATGAAAAAAATAAATAAAAAATAAATGAATAAAGAAAATTATTTTTAATTCAAGTTGTTTATCTTTTGCCATTAAAACTGGTTTATTTTATTATTAAACATGGATAAAATAAGTAACTTTTCTGCAATCACTCTATTATGCATCATCACAATTATCATTAGGGAGCGGATTTTGTGTGGTACACACAAACCACACAAATAAAAAATTAAAAATGAAACTTAATAATTTTGTAATAAATAGATTAACGCAAAAAAAGCCAGAATTGAGACCACGCAAACCACACAAAATCATTTTTGTTCTAAAAACCTCACATTTACATCAAATACCACACAAAATCATAAAGAGACCCTCGATGCAGCATTTTTTATATCGAAAATTGGTCTAACAAGGAAATTGTCTTTTATGCTCAAACCCGACTTCAATCAATCTAGGTTTGCAGATAAAACTTCATGTGAGAATTAGCCCCGTCATAGATGTAAATTTTGCGCGTGAAGCAACTTATTCTTGTGCAAACATAAACATTAAGTCAATGTCGAAAAATTTTATTTTTTCGATTGTCGATTTCAGCCGATTTTCACCCAGTTTGATTTATATGTAAAAATATGTGCTAGATAATATTATTTTTATTTCTTTAATTTTTTGTTAAAAATTCTTAAAAGCAATTTTTTGGTGCTTTGATACAGAATTATGAGAAATCTTTCATATGATTGCCGTCACAGAAGCTATTACATCTTTGGAGAAAGCAAG
>NCKU01004512.1:0-12130 GCA_003675995.1 Dinothrombium tinctorium | reverse complement strand
TAATGAATTGGTTGGTTTTCTACTGAAATTATTATTTAAGTTATTTAAAATAAGTTTTAAAAAATTGATCAAAGTAAATGAGAAAATTTAATTTAAAAATCTTGTTCAAATGGTTCAGTTTTTAAAGCTATGCCGGTGTAAAGTGAAAAGGGGAAATGAAAAAAGTCCATCCCATTCCCTTTCACAGCCCCATCCCCATTTCCCATCCACATCCTCATCTTCTTCCTCGTCCTCATCAAAATTACTTACCGTATTCCCTCACATTATATAACATGTCTGTATAACTGAAATTAGATTTTTTCTCATTTCCCTTTTTCACTTTACACCGGCATAGCTTTGAAAACTGAACCATTTGAACAAAATTTTTAAATTAAATTTTCTCATTTACTTTGATCAATTTTTTAAAACTTATTTTTAATAACTTAAATAATAATTTCAGTAGAAAACCAACCAATTCATTATGTTGAATTCAAAGTGAAAACTGGATGGCATAAATATTCGAAGTAAAATCTGTTTTTATTTCTCAATATTGTGCCTTCAGTAATTGTAAGCTTTTTCATACCTATTTGTGAATAGAGTACTTCAACAAGTTTATACAGTTTCGAAAAATTGTCCCTGTGATAATTGATGGTGAGATGCTGACTAAGCGCCCGTCTCTCAATTTAGAATATAAAATTATTTAGAATAAAGAAACCTTTCTAACTTCTTTCTGTTCTAACAAACAAAAAAGCAGCTTAAGTCATGTAATAAAATCGTCATATGAAAAAATTAAAAATTATTTTTTCATTCAATGAAACACACTCTATGCTTTTCCCTTTCAATCGTATGCAATGAAACCTGCGATTTTCATTTAAGCGAAATTGATAAAATTGTTGAATTTTAACTTTAAAAGCGTTTATAATTTAGTTGCGAATCATGATCGAAATTGATGCGTTTCTAAGTGATATTACATTAAAGGATCAATCAGGAACAAACATTTTTTTCCGAAACTGTTCGTTGTTGTAAACATTTTATGTGTTAATTTTCAATGAAAAAAGGTTGCATTTCATAAGTAACACCCGAGAATTCATAAACGATCACACTGAAAACGGACGCATAATATGTTCGGGTTAAATGTTTCTTAAAAGTGGTCAATAGTTGTTTAAACTCGCGGCGATTGCACCGCCTTCGGTTAATGGTTTCTTAATGCTGGTCAAACGAATGTAACAGACTGTAATTTGTAAATTCGTTTCTCACTCTCTAATGGTATATTCTAAATTAATAAATTTACTAAATCTCGAAAAAATTTTTGTCTTGTAAGTGATTCTCACATTGTTCACTTAAAAAATTTTTAAAACCAATTAAACAACTAAACATAAGTAACATTGGTATATAATAATTTTATAATAGTTACATGTTTGAAATAACTAATTGAAAATGATTCGATGTAATTTTTTTTCACTCAAGATTTTTTATGTTTCTGCCTAAACTATTCTATTTCGCTTTGAAGATGCTAGCAATACTTCCTGTTTATTCAAAGTATTTCAAATTTATTTTAAATTAAATTTAAAACGGCAACTTTTGAATTTGTCTGTTTTTTAATTTTAAACGCAAATTGTTATTTACACTTGAAGAGCGATAAATATTCTCAAGGCTCCATGCTGCTGAAGATCTTATCATTTTTGAAAATATGTTTGTAATAACGAGTTCGCAAAAATATTTAAGTTTTGCAAAAGATGAAATCGATTTATATTCTCTTTGCCTTATTCGTCTATGGCTTCACGCTTGAATTATACGAGCTAAATTTAAGTACACACGGTATGAAATTTGAACCATTTGAGCTCGTCTATGATAATAATTCACTTTTGCAGAGTATTTTCAAAAATTAAATAATTTCGACAAAAGAAAGCACCATTTCTGTGTGATTCAAATATTAAGAATGAACAAAGCCTTTCACAAAACAGCTACCAGAATGAAGGAGAATATGAAAACAAGTGTAATATCAAGTTCTTATACAAATATCATTTGTTGGTAAGTTATAAAATGGAAGAAAACAAAGTCATCATAAAAAACGATTTTGCATAATTGTTTAGTCTAGCAGTAGCTTAAATGTTAAGTTTGATGCAACTTGTTTCGATAGTATGAAATAGTCAAAAAGTATGTAACAGGTTTTAGATTTAGAGCGATGTAAATTTTTTATGTATAAACACGCATCAAGCTAATTAGTTAACAGAATGTTTTTAAATTTTTCTCGCTTAAAATTAAAAAATAATTCTAAATATTCTTTTTCATTTTGCTTTTTATTCGAGCGATATTAAGTTGCAGACTTTGCATGCCAGCTGATGATTGATTTGCTTTATTTCATTTTTCAATTTAACTTATACCTTGAATCTTTGATAGTTTAAATCGTAACGAAATCAAGTGCGCGGAGAAGGATTTCGGTGAATTATGCATGAAAGAACTGGTGATTCTCAAACGTTTAAGAGAAATAATGTTGGAGAAAATATTAAATATAAAATGTAGTGAAGATTAATCTTCATGAGACACTGATTATTTCGTAAAAACTTTAAATTTAAAATAAATACAGTAAGAGGTTGCTCTCTCCAAGGGAGGTTCCGCAAGCGTTGCTCACCGATTTTTATATAATTTAAAAAATGTATAAAAAATATTTAGCAGGATACGAACAACTTACCTTAAAGAGAGCTTTGCCAATTGATAATAATATTCTCTATTAAGCTCTTGATATAATGATGAGATTAAATTTTAAATTTATTTCTTCTTTAGTCTTTGACAGAAAATATCTCGGATCCGGGTAAGATTGAGGAAAATTTTCTTTAGTGCAATACTTAATTTTTCAGATAATTTCTAATTCTGAATTTTCGTAATAATAGATGAGTGACACATGCGAAACTGCCTTGTAGCTGCACGATTTTATTATTTAGCCTTTATCGATATTTTCAGGCTGAAGAACGCTAATGGTGGTTTAAATAAAATGATATTTTATTTCTTAAGTTCTAATAATTTCTAAATTCGAGCGAATTTTGTAACTTATAAACTTTGATTTACCTAAAATTTTAAAGCAACAGAAAGTTATATACAAGACTAAAGTAAAAGTATCTTTTCTAAAAATAAATTTGGATGAATTTTAATTGTCAAACAATCAAATAATTCTTATTTTCAGCAGTAAGAAAATTCATTTCAACAGCAAACGGAAAATGTTTTATCATTGAAAATATTGTTTTTCGTCATCGTGATTCTATTCAAAGAATTATAATAAAAGTTTTCTTCTTACGATGACATTTTTGTTCAAAACGTTTTCACTAAAGATTTTTGAATAACAGTGTCATCGTAAGTACACTCATGTCCAATAAAATCTTTTCATATCGCTTTATTGCTAAGCTATAGAACGAAAGATTTTATTGGACACGAGTGTATATTCGTGTTCAATAAAATGTTTACTCAAAACTTGCTTTACCTCAAAGCAATAAGTTGAATGATTTTTGTGGTCACGAGTGTATTATCGTTTCAAAATAAAATGTTTCGATTATCGAAGGTGAGCTTAACTGCACAGCAACTCTAACGAGACGTGAATTCATAGTGTGCTTCGTAGTTAAGCTCAATTTCGATTATCGAAACATTTTAGTTTGAAACGGTTGTACAAAAATTTTATCATAATTCTAGAAATTGTTTTCTTTCAAAATCAAATAAATTCTTACTTAAACTTAGCTGCATGAAATAACGTTAAAACTTTGAAATTGAGTAAGCGGTTCTTTTCAATATCAATTTCTCTATTTACGATTATTATTATTTATGATTTTGCATTTTTTTAATGAGGTTCAAATGAGGTAATGTTACTTCAAAAATAAAATAAAGATACAACGATGCATGTTATGACTTCCTTATAAATATTAAATATTCTTTTATTGCTTGAGATTTAATCAATTTTATAAATTTATCCTTCGCTTTTCACGCCTTAAAACGGTTTTGCTTTTAAATACGAGCTCAAATCTAAATAACAAGTCATAAAATTGCTGCGAGCAACAATGAAATCAATTTTGTTGCTTCACACATCGCTCGCCTTCATATCATGTTTCGACTTGCGAAGGATAAATTATGAAAAATTGAATGGTAAGTAATCGTAGATGTGCATAGATTATAAAAATCATTTTCTCCTTTAATCAGATGTTCAGAAAAATGTATTCAAAGAGTTGATCAATTTGAAACTCAACTTCCTTTGCGTGATAAGTTTGATCGAGTATCAAAATGCTGAATGCCAATGTGTAAATAAAGCGATTTTCGAGGAAAAACTGAAACGCATTTTGCTTGAATTAAATCGCAAACTTGATTTAACCTCTTTGCATGTAAATACAGTTTGCTGGTGAGTTTAAAAGCTATTGATTATGTTTTATTTACTTTTTCACTTTTGAAGTGCGACGAAAAGAACATTCGCTTGTGCAGAACGACAACTTGGCAATGTTTGCCATGACGAATTATCAGAAGCTAAAATTTTGATTTATAAAATATTGAGCGAATTCTTGAATATAAATTGCGAAAACATTGATTTAGATTGCAGCATGTTTAATAATTCTGTTGTTGTATCGAGAAAAGAAAGAAGCGTTCCGAAAAATGTTGCGTCAAGCGATGCACTGAACTCGATTGTTCGACTTCATTCGCAATTTCAAGTAATCGATGAATCAAGCAAAAACAATGAATTCGCAAAAGCAGTTTCAATTCTCAAGAATATTCTTAGCTAAACTAAAATACTGTTTCATAATAATGAAGAATGTTTTGCTTAAAAACACGGAATTTTGACAACTAGTAACAATTATTCATCATGTTTCTTAAGAATTTAATGTTTTATCTTGATTTGTTTATACAAATAAAGTTATGAAAACCTTTCGAAAAGTTCAGTTCGCATCTTTAGTCCGATAAGATATTTTCATATCAAATGTTGCAAACTGATTTCTTACTTTTAAAACGAAGAAGCCTAAATAAATTCAAATTGTGAATTTGTGAATTTGGCACAATCAAATGTTTTACTTGTAAATACGTGAATTCTATTAAAAACATTTCAGCAATGACTCGAGTTTTTAGGTTGCTAAGCACAAAACATTTGCTTTTTTACTTTGTTTGTTTATTTACTGCGAACTATAAAAAATGTTGAGCTTTGAAAACTTGCTTCTCTCACTTTCTTCGTTTCATAAACCAATTCTAATGAAGAAAAATGGGGAAAACACTTGAGTCGAGTGCTCGATTAAAAATGATCGATGATCGACTTTCAGCGAACAGTTTTTACTAGCAGAAATCTTTGATTGATGTTTTAGACGACGCATTTGACAATGAGAAAGTTTTTGTTTCTATTTTGGGCCATTTTAATTTCAGGTGAGTGATTTTTTGACAATGAATTTTACTTTATAATAAACACTGCTGTTGTGTAAGCATAGAAGCCATCCAAATACCAACGCCACGACGAGCTCGACAGTCACTTTACGAATGGGAAACTTATCGAAGAGCTTCGCACAACGAACCGAAAATTTCAAATGCAGTTCAAACCTATAGCAGTAGTGATCAACTCCTGCAATATACGAACTTAACTGCTGTCGGAAGTTTGGCATATGTTGAAGATGAGGAAGCATTGGTTTTAAGAGTTAAGAACGGATGGAGATACATCAATCTTGGTAACATAGTTACAAAACACATTCCTCTTACAACACCTGCTTACGATGAAATTCACAGATTAATTCACAATAGCCAAACAACAGTGACAAGCGCTGATTACGCTCGATATAGTAAAACAATCAAGCAAAGCAGAGGATTGATTATGGCAGCTTTAAACAATCCCTATAGTGGTAATATTGGAGTTAAGAATGCTGACTTCGCCTGCTACAAACAAGCTCATGATGCAAACATTGGTGGCACTTTCCGGGCGTTTCTCGGCTCACAGTTACAAAATATCGGCAGCATTGTGTTTATTCGCGATAATCGGCTACCTGTAGTCAATACAAAAGGCGAGGTTCTGTATAATTCATGGAGAGAACTGTTCACCGGAGTAGGAATACCTTATTCATCGAGTTTAGATATATATTCATTCGATGGAAAAAGCGTGCTTCGAGATAATACATGGCCGATGAAGATCGTTTGGCATGGAGCAAATGTGTCTGGCACTCGTGATATGGATGCAAACTGCCGTGAATGGACCAGCAACGATTTGAGAGATTTCGGAAAGGCAAGCGTTTTAAGCAGACAAGGATTATTAGGTCAAGAAAAATATTCGTGTAACAACTCTTTTATCGTTCTTTGTATTCAAGTAACCACTCGAAACTGATAAACAGAAAACGGTTAAATTGAGTGAAAAATTTTCTTCGTGTTTTGGTGATTAAAAAATTTGTTCAACAAATTAGTAATTAAGAGATTACTTTTTCATAAACGCATTATTCATTCTTTAATTTTAAAGTTCCTATATTGACGATGTAAAATAGTTTAGATGGAATGAATGTTAATACCTTCATTGATGATACTGAATAAGTATGATAAATGCAAAAAAAAAAATTAAAATGAGGAGTTATGTCTATGGATTTAATGGAAAAAAATGGACGATTAAAATTGATTGAATATATAGGGAAAAGTGCATATTAAGGAACCAAAAATACAAAACACTAGAACTATTTTTAACACAAATGAAAAAGTTTTTAGCTGATATTTTTCTTCTTTATTGAGCAAAAATTAAGAAAAATATCTTATTAATTGAAAAACAAGCGAAAAATAAAAAGAAGGCTGTCCATAACAAGGGTCAGTAACACCTCTCTGTTTTACATCGGCTGTTAATGCGGTCAGGGAACAACCATCGATTGATTAAGAAAAGTTTTTGATTAAAAAAGAAATTTCGTCGCAATTTGTTTTCTAATTTATGTTGTTGGCGGGTGAACGTAGTAAAAAGAACAAATATTTGGCTCTCGTTTTTTTCATGGTTCTTTCTTTATCGTTTATATTCTAGTTATATTTTAAGTAGCTAAATTCAACGCAAAAGCCACTTAAGAAAACGATGGAGCAAAAAAAAGCTTGAAGCAAAGTGCAATATTGGTGATGGTCAAGTTTAGAATGGCAGCCATTGAGATTCGAACATGAAATACATTCTAAATCAAACAATGACATTTTAAGTTTTTGTTTTTCCTTTTGGATCATCTACATTTGGCGATATTCTCGAAATGAAGCTGAAAATGATTTGACTCTTATTTTTTATTTTACTTTTTTTTGCTTTTTTAAAAAGGTCATTTACTTTTTTATTTTGAAATTGTACTTTAAAATATTTTGTCAGGAACCTAAGGACATTTTTTTTCTCTTTAGGTATCCTGAATAAATAAAGTTTAAATAAGTTTGAATAAAGTTAAAAGTTATAGTCTCGAAAATGATAATTATACGAAAAATGAAAAATTAAAAAGGTTCTAAAATTTAAAACTTTAAATTTTTCTAATTCTTTGTACAATCATATTTTTTATTTGTATTTTGTAGGACGTTTATTACTAGAAAAATAACTTACAATATGCTTGGTACAAGTCTGGCCTTAAAGAAAATAAACCTGAAAGCTTTGAAAATGTATATCAAATTTGCTATATACCTAAAGGAACTTGTGATTTTTGTAGTGAAACAAGTTGGATTTCTTGCGCAATTTGCCGAAAATTACTTTGTCTCGAGCATTTTGTTGTAAAATATCACTTTCATTAAAAGTGTTACTTATTCGTTTGCTATTTTTTAAATATTTTAGTCACATCATTTTTTGGCGTTTAGAGATCGTTTTTCAATGAAAATTTGCATTCATAATGTAACAATGAATAGAATGTATGATGTTAAATCCGTAGAAGTACAATATTGTTTCTCAAAACTGTTAGGCGTCTTATAACAAATTTATAAACTTTCATTTCTTTTTTGTGCCCTACCAAAAAATTATGTGCACAAAATTTTACAATATTCATTCTTATCGTCTTGTAAACTTTTTATTCCCTAATTTTCGTTGAAATTGCCGTGGAACCGTTCGAATGATTTCCTTGTTAGATGTAATTTTACAGATAGGGTAAAGTAAGAATACAGTGAACTAACTTTGTCCCTTAATAGATGCATTTCCCTACAAGCAATGCAAGATTTATTACAGATATTCTCGTCATTCGAGACTGTAAATTTTGTTAACATCGCTTTCAGAGATCGAATGAATATAGGATGCCAGATATACACTCTCTTCACTTAAAAAGTATTCATTTCTGTATATGTTAACACAATTTTCTTTTAATTTTGAATGAAAAGAGTGTACTTGACGCTAATACGTAAGTAAATCAGTTTCAGTTGGGACATTTAATATGGCTAAATAATTAAATGAGAATTGTGAGAGAAGTTTACCTATTAAGGCACCTATTAAAAGACATGCACCAATTAAGAGAAGAAACACCTTACCTTCTCACCTAATATCTCGTGATCTATTTATGATAGATCTTATTTCTTTATTTTATTTTAAGTTAGAGGAAAGATTGCGAGACAAAAATATAGTTTCAAAAAGTTTCATCAAGAAAGAAAAAGCTTAAAACTTTACTTATTTGTGTGGAAATTTATGTAAAATTTTGTTTCATAATTGTTGAATTATCTTTTAATAGGTTCCTTTTGCTCATATTCCTTGTATTCCTTGAAAGATAAAATAGACCCAACGATTTCAAGATTTAAATTTTAAATTAAACGTAGCTAAATTACATTTTTCGAGAAAATGACACAAAAGACAGTTTCCGATTTCAAGGCACGAAAATATTTGACTTGTTATAATAGAAAAAAGTTTTTAATTACAATATACACAATCAAACAAAGAAAAAGATCACAGGTGATTTGCAATATATTCAAGCAATTGATCCTTTAAATCGGAGTCTAATTGTGAACATTTCTCTTTAGTTATCAATTCTTTGCGATAATCACAAATATATTTTAAAGCAGCGTCCATTAATTCATTTGCATTGTATTTATATGCGTGTGATAAAACTTCGTAAACATTGCAGTGGTTTATTCTTCCTTTTATATAATTTTCGCAATCATTTTTCAATTTCGGAATATTATATTCTTCGGCCATTTCGAGCAGTTCGCTGCACACTTCTTTCGCGTTCGACACCTCGTTGCCGTAAATATAGTCGACCATTGCTTTGACAGCGTCGAAACTACGCTCCGTAATGTACACTTTGCCTTCGCGTTTCTCTTTCATATCGATTTCAAACATAGTCTCGAATTTGTCGGACGCCGACTTCAAAATGATACGGTGAACGGGTATTTCGCGGTTTTCGACCACAATACGGAAATCTGCGTAAATACCGTCTTTCAAATCGCGTGAAACGGCGGTGATTTGTTGCCGCAAAAAGTCGTCGCCATTCAATGTGTAAATCGTTTTCTGCCGTTTGTATGGATTCACACAACTGCCGATAGCGTGCGTCGGTCGACGGCCGAAACCAGAAGCGAATGGACTGTAAGCGCTCATCGCGTAGTTCGAAGTGACGTTTTCAACTAATTTAAATTACGTCTCTTTACGATAGCTAAAACTGAACACTTCTTTGCTTCGTTCCAGTTTCGAACGTTTCTTTTCGATTCCTTTTTCTTTTTTAATTCGAAATCAAAGTTTTGACATTTTTACGAAATCCCTCATTTTTGTGGGGATTTTTCACTCGTTGCGTCGGCTCGAAACGAGGCAAATTACATAAAACATGTCCAACCTGAACTTGCACAAAGTATTATTACGGTCTCGCGCGTGCAGTGGTGATCATTTCAAGATGAGCTCGGTCGCAAGCTTTGCCTCCACTTTCACTCTCTCATAATTGAATACTTTTATGCAAAAAGGAGCTATCGGCTTTGGTTAAATAAATCTTGAGCTTTTATTTTGATCAATATTTGTTTCATGATGTGTTATCCTTAATTTAGACAAAACTTAGTGTTCACAATGACATAATTTAAAATCATTTAATTTGATTGAAAAAAATCGCGAGTTATTTAAAGAAAGTTGATATGCCCTTTTTGCATAAAAGTGTTCAATTCATGTTTTCATCAAAAATTATTCAAACAAAAATATAAATTATTCAAAAATTACCCCCAATTTGCAACATTTGAAAAAGTATATTCAAACAAGACAAATTTATCGTTCTTTTGCGGCTATAAAAATTTTTATCACAATTCTTTAACTTTAAAATTTTTTAAGTTAATTTTTGTGCAAGTTCAGTTTGGACAAGTATTAATGGTAATAAATGTATAATCATGAATCTTAAGAAACGCAGTGATAAAAATCAAATGAAGGCTTAATCGACACAAAATTTGTACCCATTAATAAAAAGCCGACATTTAAATTATTTTTATCGTTGATTTTGTGTTTTATCGATATTCATTGTACAAACTGTTTAATTGGGTAAAAAATTTAAAGTCAAACCTTTATAAAGTAAACAAGTTGGGATATCAAAATTTCAATGCCCTCCACCGACTTGAGGTACTCAGGAAGGAACCTAACGGCCTGGCGCATCAGCCAAATAGGTGTTTTACTCAAGGCTGTAGCTCGCCAAGCTTCACATTCTTACTTGCGCTTTCATATTCACAGTTTAATCTTTTGCTGAACAGTTAAGGAAGAATTTTTCACTTTTTTCCCATTCATCTATTTTAAAGTTACATTAAAAGAAGTTAACACTATAACCGTAATCGGATAACTTGAGCATTTACAAAAAAATTGAATTAGGTTTTAACTTTATTTAAAGCGACAAAATGCTTAATGTTTATGCTAAATGAATAAAAATTGACGCATTTTGTGCAATCTAAGTGTGTGAACGCTATTAGTTTACATTATTTTACTTTGAGTAATAAAAATAATAGCATGGAAATCGAAAACAAGTACAAATTTAAAAGAGAGTTTTACTTTAGCAACCATTATTTTTCTATCCCCAACATTGGGACTATTAAATTTTTTAATTTTACACAGGTTTTTACTTTGTGGGAGTTTACTTTAAAAAGGTCTGACTGTATTATCTCTATGCAATTAGATAAAATATGCTCTTTTCAAATACATTTCTTTTTCAATTTTGTTTACTCTTATTTAACAATAAGTGATCATACGATTTTCAGTTTATCAATTTAAAAAATAGAAAATATTTTAAGAAGCGAAACACGTAGATGCGCAAAAATTCATTTTAGGAAAGTAGATTTGTCGCTCTTTGGATGATAGAGCGTGCCTCATTCTACGTAAATCTGTCACAGCAAGTTTTGAGACTTGTCACAAGTTGTTAAATCATTAAGATTATTGAGTTTTCAATTATCAATAGCAAAACATGTTTTTGAAGAGAGCAAAGTATGCACAAAATGTAAAAAGTTACGCAATGAGATTTCATACATTGTATCTCTTTACAATGAACTCTCGTGCCAAATACTTTTTCTTGATTAAATGCATTCTTTTTGTTATAACAATGCGCTTACCTAACACTAAATCATGTACTAATTCAATGTGTCAACTGGTAAAAATGTTTATGGAAAAATTGACACTATAAAAAATATTCGATCGACATTACCGCTATTATTAATTATTGGCATTTATATATTTCTATTGATTTTTATTGAAATTGTGAATATAGCATAAAAAACATTAATAAAGCCACAATTTCTAAAAGACCATCGCGTTTTGGAAGGAAAAAACTAAATACATACTTTGTTTGTACAAATTATAGCAAATGTATATTCTCTTTTAACACAGGCTGAAGCTATAGTTCTAATTTGCGGATTTTCATCTAAAAACTATTGTCGAACGAATTTCGATAGAGACTCAATCAGTCGTAAATTCATGCAAAACGCTTGTGTTCGAACTATAGTTGGCATTTCAAGTATCAAGTAACGCTTGAGATTCAAGAGTTTAAAGTTCTAGCTGTCAACAAAGTGAGCACAGCCGACTAAAAAATAAAAATCTGAGCGCGATAGATGCTTGTACAATGTCAGCAATTGAATGAATTTATTTCGAAAGCGCCTTTCTAATAATGCATTGTTGGATAGGCCCTTTCGGAATAAATTCATTCAATTGTTACGAATGTAATACAATGAAACCTCTCTACAAAGGACACCAAAGGGCCCATAAAATCTGGGGGTTATAAAGAAGTGGCCGTTGTAGAGA